>PVKP010024199.1:0-35297 GCA_004027715.1 Plecturocebus donacophilus | reverse complement strand
AAATATGTATATACATATACAATATACAATATACAATATGTATGTATGTATGTATGTACAATATACAATATGTATGTATGTATATGTAATATACATATGTATGTATGTATACGATATGTATGTATGTAATGTATGTATACAATATGTATGTATACAATATGTATATACATATACAATATGTATATATATACACATATGTATATATATACACATATAAAATATATATATATATATATACACATACATATATGTAGTCACCCCCTTCCCTGTTAATTATAAGGGAAATATTTTTTCTAGGTTTTTTTCCCTCTCCTCTGAGGAAAAATATCTTATATTGACAAGAACCAGGTAAATATTTCAGACTTCCATTCTGGATGTGTCTTTGCCAGTGTATAGGAAGCCAGGGCTCAGAATGCAGGCAGTGACTTTTGAAAGCTGCTTCTGATCACTGAAATTTTTAGCTCTGGCATGGGGAGACTTTCCAGCATCATTAGAAATTCCTTCTCTTTTTGTTAGTGCTGCAGAAAATCATCTCCATTCTTACTGCTTTGCTTTATCAGTGATTGCAACGTCAGCCCTGATGTCACTGCAAGAAACTCCTGATCAGCTCCGGCTGACTGGTTTGCCTGAGAAGGGGGGTGAGGTGATGCAAGCAGCTCTGGTTTTGCTTGAAGGGGACAGCAGCTGGGGCTCAGCTGCCAGTTTGATAAGGAACAGGAACTGTGCACCATCCAAGCAGAAATCTCAAAATCTCAAGGACTGCTAAGGCAAAGAGAGGCAGAAGACACATATGGCTGGGTTCTGAGCATATGTACTCAAGCCAGGGGAGAAAATTTACGAGAGGGACCATTTTCTTGTGCCAATTAGGCATCTTTATATCATTCATTTGACAGGCAAATCCATATCACTTGAGATTTCTAAAGGACAACATGTCTCTCACATATGGTATAGAATATTTTTATCTCAAAATTCACATTATCTCAGAAGGCAGATTATAAAGATGGAACCATACCAATATTTCTGGGGTAAATATAAGTCACGCTGAGGCCAAATCTCTCTCGTGTCCCTCCCTGCTCCACCCCCATTCACTCCATGGAGACCTGAGACCTCTACTCCCCCTGTATCTGCTCCTGATATTTATAAATCTTTATTTAATTAAAATCATCAAAATCATTGCAGATACATTTTAGCACACCAACAAAAAGAAGTTGTTGTTGCAGTTGATTTGCATACTGTAAAGTTTTATTTGCATACTGCAAAGTTTTCAAAATGGTGAGGCCCAGAGATACTGTAAATTTCTACCACACACTGTTATTGTAAAAATAAAAACCAAAATGGACATGAAAAGATACATTGTCCCTCTAGGCATAGACTCTTTATGATGAAACTGTTCAACTTAAAGCTAAGGTCACATCCAGCATTCGTATTCTATGATTATACGTATTTTCCACCAAACAAACGGCAATTTAAAAATGTGTTCGGCTTGCTGCAGAAACACAAAACTCAAGCTTCTTCGTGTCAACTACGGTCTCACAGTAGATTGTTCAAGGAGACAGTGACTTACCTCAGCTACTTTATTCTCTGTAAAAAAGCTTTTAGACACAGTCATACACACCCTGGAAGTCTCTGGTCATTTCATTTTCTCTCATATGTGTTTTTAAGTCCCTGTTTTTCTGAGATTAATCTGAGTTTTCCTCCATGAGTTGATCACAAATATGCTTTGCTGGGTTTGGAATTCTAGAGTCTCTTCCACACTTGTGGAGTTTGAGGAGCAGAATTAGAGGGCTTCTCAGGAGTCCTACTTCAGTGATGATGAGATAAAGGACTGGAACTCTTAGGGTTTGGGTGTTGGGAAGCGGGGCACCTGCCCACCATTCCATTAGGCTAAGAGAAAGAGGAAATAAGGCAGGTGCTAAGCTCTGGTACTGGAATCCCACTTTGAGTCTAGCTCTGCTGTTGAGTAGTTTAGGAAGGTCGCTTGAACCCTCTGTGTTGCAATAATCTAAAGGACGAAATGGACATGATGATAACACAAACTACCTCAAAGCTGTGGTAAGGATTTAGAGGAGTAAAATATGAAAGTGTTTTTAATAATGCCTGGCATGTACATGTTTGCTATTATTATTATGTGATTTTGCAACATTTTACTTAAGTGAGTAATTGTTAGGGGCAGAACAACCTTAATATTTTAAACAATGTCTATGTGAATAGACATTTCACTCCATTTGTGACATTCCTCTGCAAAGTTAGTAGGAAAGATCATTTCTATTTTATTAGAAAAAAAATCTTGATATTCCCTACTGTAACCTATGAAATTAGATAGAAGTAGGAAAATTATATCAATATTCAATAGAAGTTTAGTGCCTGCAATTGATCAGACATAGCTCCCAGTCCAAGGAAAATAAATGAAAAAGCTATTTTGAAGATTATACCTTTCAGAATTTTATATTGAAGAATATATATTGTAAGCATATATTTGATTAAAAATCCATTTGCGATAATAAGTGTTTACTATAGTCATGGTGGGAAAATAGAGTGTAGAGGGAGTAAAGATTTTTTCTTAGAGAAATCGAATGGGGGGGCTTCACAGAGGAAGTGATATTTTTGGATGACCTTTGAAGGAAAAGTCAGATTTTTCTAAAAGAAGGAGAGAACAATGACTCCAGAAAAATATGTGTGATGACTTCCAAATAGATTTTCTCTCACAGTCTGTCCTCATTAGTTAATAAACAATGCCTATCACCTCTGGGAATGCCGAGACCTATATCCAGCCAAATGCACCCTCAGGTGCCCTAATCATGGTAGTCTGAAGGCTCCATGAAAGCACTAGGGTTGTGGTTCAGGAAAAGCTCTATTACTCAAGGGAGCAGTTACATTTTAGTTCTGTAGCCCCATCTGATATTTGTATAGCAAGGAAAAACATACTAACTTCAACCCCACATGCCAACAGCAAGGGGTGTGATCTCTTGCAAAATAATAAGTAACATTAATCAAATTCCATCTGCAAAGACTTTAAGGTCCACCTACCACTGGCTTTTAAAGAAATGTATTGGCTTCTATTATTTTCTTTCTAGTATTAATAAGGCTCCTTTACATTCATTTTCAGCCCAAAGTGTTGAAATTCACCTGGTAGTCCACAAGAACACTATCAGCAGTCAACCCTGTTGCTTGATAAACAAATGTGCTTATTCTGGAAACATCCTGACCATCAGGATGTTTTGTTCAATCTGCCTTCCCCAAGCATTATATGCAAAGTCAGACCATTTTGGAACAACTTTTAAAGTATCGAGAAAATTGTTACCCTCCCAACTCTGTCCTTGTGAGAGATAAATGCATAAGAAAGAATGGCTAAGATTGGATTTATTTAAAATAGAATTCAGTCTACTTTCTCTCTTTTTTTTTTTTTTTGGTATGGAAATGGCTCAACATTTTCTCTTTTCCTGTGGTTTTCTTACAATTTTGTAAATAGCAGTTTAAAGCTATGCTATCCAACACAGTAGTCACTAGCCATGTGTACTTAATGAGGCCTTGGAATATAGCTGGTCCAAATTGATATATGCTATGAGTATAAAATACACACAGGAAATTGAAAACTTAAGATAAACAGGCCCAGCGTGGTGGCTTATGCCTGTAATCCCAGCACTTTGGGAGGCTGAGGCGGGTGGATCACCTAAGGTCAGGAGTTCCAGACCAGCCTGGCTAACACAGTGAAACCCTGTCTCTACTAAAAATACAAAAAATAAACTGGGCGTAGTAGTGCATGTTTGTAATCCCAGCTATTTGGAAGGTTGAGGCAGGAGAATCGAGTAAACCTGGGAAGCAGAAGTTGCAGTGAGCCGAGATCATGCCATTGTACTCCAGCCTGGGTAACAAGAGGAAAACTTCATCTCAAAAAAAGAAAAAAAAAGATAAAAGCAATGAAAACTATTATTGTTTTTATATTGATCACATCTTCAAATCACTATATTTGGTATATGTTGGTTCAACAAAATACAGTGGTAAAATTAATTTTTCCTTCTAAATTTTTAAAAATATGGCGCCTTGGAAATATGAACTTACCTACATAACTCGTTTTATGTTCATATTGCACAACCATGCTTTAGCTGTGCTCTGTTTTCTTCCTAATGCTCAGGGAGAATTGATGAATGCTGTCATTACTGATGCAGGTGATTGATGGGACATCTCAGATAGTTTACAGAAAATACATTTAGTATATACCTGGATATCCTGTCAGCTTTTCTCTAACCTATTAGAGGCTCAGAAATCCCTTAGTTCATGCTGTTTAATTATCATCATCCCATGAAAACATCTTAAACTTGAATCTCTTATTTAAACTTAAATATCTGGTAGACAATGTGGTTTATCTAACTGGACTTTCATTTTCAACCCGTTTTTCCCTGTTACTAAAGTGGTGTCATTGTCTAGGGTAAATAGTCGAGGTTCGTTGTCTCATGCCAGGGAGATCAAGGACGTGGACACACAAGAAGTGAGTTTAAGAGCAGAGGCGAAAGAAAGAGAAAAGAGAATAGCTCTGTCTCCTGCATAGAGAGAGGGGGCCCCCAGTGGGTCTTCCAATCCCTGGTGAAGTGCATGGGGTTTTATAGACTGGTCTGAGGAGGCAGAGTCTGATTTACATAGGGCCCAATGATTGGTTGGACCAGGTGTGCCATTTACATAGCACAGGAAGAAGCTGGCCACTCCATCCTAACCTTTTATTATACAGGTGGGTTCTCTACCTGGCTGGCACCTTGTTGTCAGTTCCTTACTCTACACATGGTTGACAAAAGGGAAGATGAAGCCATCACGTTGAATATGCCTAGCCACCAGGTAGCCTTTTCCTGTTGACAAAGCTTCTGGCATTACACGTGCAAGCTTCCAGCTTGCTTGTCTATGTCTGCCGCTCCATTTTTCAGGCTGTTCTTTGTTAGAACAGAAATGATTTGGGGGCTGCTTTTTGTTAAAAGGAAAACCTTACCAAGGACTCTCTTACCTTCACTATTGCCTAAATAATTTCTTTTTAACTCCTAAGCTTTGAAGGCTATAGATTTTCAAAACACCTTTACTCAGTCTCCCCGTGTAGCAAGATATTGCCAAATAATATAGTTTTAGACAATGTGGCGTGGTTCAAGCCAGCTGAGGTATTGCTTATGACAAAGTTACTGTGTATCTGCTAAACAAGGACTGTTGGTGCTGCTGCAATGCCTTTCTCCCTTCCCCTTGTCTCAGATGCAGATGGTTCCTAACACCAGCATCCATCTATGCTTAGCAGCAAAGGCAAGGAGAATCACATAGATTCTGAGTCTCTCCCCTTGTTCTGCTACTGAATCAATGTCAAAAATCACTCAACTCGGACTTCTTGTACTAACGGAAAGTAAGCTGCCAGTTGCTAAAGCTGCTGCAAATTAGGTTTCCTGTTACTTGCCGCTGAACATGTTCCCAACTGACACACAAAGGCAATTATTTTCTGAGTGTCCAGAATTGGAAACTTGATGTCATTGTTGACTGCCTCCTCTTCATTAAAAAACAAAATCAATCACTAAGCCCTGCAACTTACCGCTTTGATATCTGTCCCATGCTCCCTCCCTTTTAATCTTATTCTTGACATATCAGTGCAGTCTCTCCCTACGTAATTCCTAGAATCATGAAATTAGAGATACCACTTTCCCCTTCAAAACTTGTTAAATGCATCTCCATTTCTAATCAAATGATGGCCAAATGGCCTAATCTGGTAAATAATTCAAGGCTCTCTACAATCTGTTCGTAATCTACCTTTTTGGGTTTACCTATTCCCACTAACGCATATACATTTTATCCCATTCACACAATGTTTCCCAAATCCTCCGTACATATTTCTTCACATCCTGCACACCCTTAATTATACCTCTCCCTCAGTCTGAAATGCAGTGCCTCCTCCATGGTACTGTAGAAAACCAGCTTACCTTTTCAAAGCCAGGTGATCTCTTTTGTTTTCCTACTCACATTCTCAGATTCCTCTCCATTGCCGAGCTCTTTGAGTCATGCACACATTTTATTAAGACCAAGTTATAAGTAGCAAGCATCATATTAGGTACTTGGAATTGAAAGATGAGTAAGACACAGACTTTGCCATCAATAGATGGGTGGAAGAGACAGAAAAAGGTAATTTCAGTATGCAAAAGTCACTTAGCTCCATCTTGAACGGTTAACTGAAGAAGGTGCTGCCTGAAACAAAATGAAGAGTTAGTCACTAGGTGAAAAAGCAGGCAAAGTCATTCCAGGCAGAGAAAAATAGTATAAGCAAAAGCCAAGAGATAAGAACTACCATACTAGGTTGAATAAGCTATAAGCAGTTCACTGTCTCTCAGGTTTTCTTTCAATCAGTGACCAAACTTGATAGAAATTAATGGCAATTCAATGGCTAAAATGTCCTCAAATTTGTTTGGGGGCAAAACTGGAGTCAAAATACTTGTTACAGTATCAGATCTTCCCTATGACTGTCCCATTAGTAATGCTTTGTTTTATTTTAAAAAATAAAACACATAATGACCAGAACACATAATTTGATGAAACTGTCAATCTCTCTTCTTTATTTGCATTTTTCCTCTGAATTTTCTATGGAATACAATCTCTCGTGGGTGGTTGTTACAAGAAAATAAGAAAAAATATGCATACAAAAATTTTAATTCTGAGTTACTTTAAAAAAGAGTTTATATTTTAGAATAGTTTTGGGGTCACAGCAAAACTGGGCAGAAAGTAGAATTTCCATATACACTCCTGCCCCCTTTATGCACAGCCTACCCCAGGATCAACATCTCACATCAGAGTTAAATATGTGTTACAATCAATGATTCCATATTGGTGCATCATTATTACCCAAAGTTCGTAGTTTACATTAGGGTTCATTCTTGGTGCTGTTCATTCTATGGGTTTGAGCAAACATTTGTTTGACATGTAACTACCATTCTACTAATAAACAGGATAGATTCCCTGTCCTAAAAATGCTCCGTGCAGAGATGACTAATCCTCTCTCCCCACGCCTAACCCCTGGCAACCGCTGATCATTTTACTACCTCCACAGTTTTGCCCCTCTCAGATGTCAGTGTATACATATTACAAGAAATAGATCAATGGCTTAATTCTTACACTGTCATATGAACTTGTTTCTGAGGAATGGCATGCTATGAAGGTATCACTGCTAGCTGTACCAGATGAAGTCTAAAATCTCAGTTCCTTAGCACAGTAAAAGTCTGTTTCTGGTTTACTTAACAGGCAGATGTGAGCCTTCCTGCTTGAATGAGACTCCTCTCAGTAGGGATATGGAGATCCTCCCACTCTCCTGGCTGGTTCCATCTTCTTCACATGGCTTCCAGATTCACCTTGTCACAAATCTAGCTGGTGGAAAATGAAAAGGAATACTGAGCCTTGTGTAGGTGGCTACCTCTACACACCACGTTATTTCTGTACATATTGCTTTGACTGGAAGTCACTAAGCATAAGGAAAGTATGGAAGTATGAGCCACGTGGAGCAGTTAATGAGTAAATCAGTTTATCCCAGTGGACATGTGACTTTACATTACAAATGTAAGAGGTTAACATACTGGATTAGAAAAATAAAACTACATGTAGAATTTGTATTGTTTTTTCTTTTAAAGGCACTTAATTTTATTAATTCTCTCACTTGTTAATTTCAGTGTGTGTTTCTTTTGTTTGTTTGTTTTGAGAGATGGAGTCTTACTCTGTTACTCAGGCTGGAGTGCAGTGGCACATTCTCGGCTCACTGTAACTTCCGCCTCCCAGGTTCAAGACATTCTCCTACCTCAACCTCCCAAGTGGCCGGGATTACAGGTGTGCACCACCACATCCAGCTAATTTTTGTATTTTTAGTAGAGACAGGGTTTCACCATGTTGGCCAGGCTGGTCTCAAAGTCTAACCTCAATTAATTTGCCCATCTCAGCCTCCAAAGTGCTAGGATTACAGTCACTCATTAATTTCAACAAGCATCCACTGAGCACTTAACATAAACAGGCTAGGCATAATGTTAGGAATGATCAAAGTGACGCATATCAGAGAAACTGATACGGGATAATTTGTCATTCCATCTGGTAGAGTGTTTGTCCCAAAACAGGTGTTCACTGAGCATTTGTTGAATTAATTATTCAATAAATAATCAATGCAACATTGCAAAATGCTCTGTTGTAGGCTACAATAATTACCATATAGATGATAGGACTGACAATATTTTATATTGTATTGGGCTATCTGAATTCCAAAAGGCTGCCCTGGGTACATTTTGACTATTTCTTGGAGAGATAAAAACCTCATGTACTGATTTGCTTCTACCGTTCATTAATTCCTTAGCTAAATACTACAACACCTAGAACAGTGCCATATACCAAAGGAACGCTCAATTATATGCTATTTAATGAGGGTGATGACAATAAAAGTTATAAGTCTGGAAAATGAATAGCAATGCTACGATCCCATTTTAACAAGCTGAACGGGTCTTCAAATTTGCAACATTTCGGAATTTGAGCTTTTTTCTTTCTTTCTTTCTTTTGCTCTCCTTTTTTTTCCCTAAAGAGTATTTCCTAAAAGAATCAAAGTGCTATTACCATAGAGTATGGCAGTTATAATTCTGTATTGATAATTGATTATTTCTGAAAAATAACAGATTCGTTCTGGGTGTTAGTGAAGTGACTCTAAAGAGGAAAATCTGTGAATATTTGCCAGGCGAGTATAGATTGGTCAATTTATCAGATTAAAGGATTTTTTGAAGTAGGAAATATGAGATTAATGAATCAATAAATGCTTGTTATAAGTATAACCCAATGAATTTAGATTTGTCATATCTTTCCTTCCCTGTGCTATAAACATATAAAAATAATAGATTTAATCGGTGGGAGATAGTCAATAGGACATGTCTAGCCACATGAATAAGTTAAACATCTCTGTAGATGCAGAGCACAGAAACCTTAAATCTATAAGAGATGCAGGAAGTCGCAGCCAGGAGTATGGCTCCTACCAGGGTACAAAATCTTAAAGTGTTTGATATACACTGGCCTAATAAGATGTAGATTTTTGCTTAAAGTCAGGGGTTGGGGAGGTCCTTAAAAATATTCAAGAAAAACTGAGATAACTGAAATGGCAAGAGTTCATAACTTCATGAGGAACTCTGAGCCTATTTAAGCCAGGAAACAAAGACAAATTCTGATGACAAGAAACTTGGAGAAATTAGCATGTACTCATGAATAGGCATACAGATATTCCCATATCATCACAGAACAGGGCTCCAAAACCTAGTTCTTGACTGGGGGATACAGACAATCAAATAGAAGAAATATCCAAATTTTTAGATAGGGAAGGGAGATAATGAGAAAAACTGTCAAGCAGAATTCAAAACATAAATTTCTTTATTTTAAGAAAATTAAGCCTTTCTAAACAACCATTTCAAACATATAAAAAAAAAAACTAACATAGGAAACAGCAGAATTCATTATAGGTAAAGATTTAATTTTAGACACAATTAATTTATTTATAGAATATCAAAAACTTAAATAGAATTTTAATGTCCAAAGTGGTAAGTAAAAAGAACCTCATAAAAATAAATAATGGTTTATATATAAAATAATTTATTTGTTCCTTAGAATTAAGCAAAGATTATTGACAAAATATAAATGATATAAGAATAGAAAGTTTCTGTTTTTCAAAAGAAATCTTACTTTGTTATTAAAAATGAAAAGCATAGTCTTTAATATTTAAAAAGAATAAGTAGTATAAAATGATCTGCCAAAGAGAAGATTAATGAATTCAAAGATTCACCTATAACCCGGTATAAATAAAATGAGATTCAAAATATGAAAGAATAACCATTTCTGTTGAGAATAGATTGAGATGTTCCATAACATTTTAATCAGAATTTCAGAAAAAAACAACTTGGCTAGAATATGGTGCCCAGTTGCTTGGTCAAACACCCGCTCTGTGTGTTGCTGTAAAAGTAGTTGGTAGATGTAATCAACATTTACAATCATATGGCTTTAAGTAAAGCAGATGTACAAACTTCAGCATCCCAGAGTATACCCAAGTAAAAACCCTGAACATGTACTTCCTGAATCTAAATTAAGATTTTTTTTTTAATACTCATGGCTGATATTTTTTTCAGAACTGAACAAAGACAGCAAAAGACCAAAACTGGGTTCCAGAAACTGAGTAGAATAAACACAGAAAAATCTAAACTCATTGTGCTAAAACTACAAAATAGTAATCTTTACAAAACAATAATTCTTTTAAAAGAAAGAAAGAAAGCTACCAGAGTAATAAATCAGGTCATAGTTTTAAAAATTTCAATTGGATAAACAGGAGAAGATTTAATCATCATCAACAACAGATGGCAGAAAACCATGAAGAATGTTATAAATTACCAGGGAAAATATGTGAAACTCAACATTTTTATATCCAGCCAAATTATCATTCAAAAATAAAGAAAATTAAAGATACTTTTGAAGTGTGTAAAAAAGCTTATCAGCTATCATTTCCTGAATAAAAGAACTATAAAATTTTCTGAGAAAGAAGAAAAGTGAACAAGTTTGAAGGCATAGGGATTAAGAATCAATTCAAAGGTAGGGGTTGATAAAATATAGCTTAATTTAAATATCAGCTTAAAAATTAAGAATCACAAATTTTACATATACTTCAAATCATTTGAAAACAAAAAACTTAAGACAAAAGTATCAGTATGGACCAGGGACTGTTTAATTGGTTATTGAATTTAGTTAAGTTTCTTGTTACATTTGAAACAAGATAGGAATACTAAATAAATGAATCTTGGATTTATTTCAAAATTATAGTCTTTTTATGTATTTGAAAATTAATGTACTAAAAGAATATAAATGCAGTATATAGCTTCCCAGGTAACAGAGGCAAAAGCTCGGAGTATAAAAATAATTTTGTTAATTCTACAAAATATAAGACAGAAGAAAATAAGCAAAGAAAAACAGTTAGTAATCTAAAAATAGGCTAAGAAGTTAGAAATGAATCTAGACAAAACAATAAAAGTAAAATATAAATGCTTTCAAAGACATGCCCAACACAAAATTCAAATATTAAATAGAAAATGTCATTGAAACATTAAACCAAGGATACCTGGAACAGCAATATTAATATCAAGACAATAGATATTAACTCAAAATACATTATTATGGCTAAAGAAGGTAAATTATATAATAATGAAAGTCATCATCAAGAAGATAGGAACTTTTATGAACCTAACAACATAAAGAAAAATTTTAAAGCACAACTGATAGATATACAATGTAAAACTGTCAAATTTAACATCATTTTGGAGTTTTTTACATATCTATCAAACAGAAACAAATTAATACAGCACAAAAATTTCTTAAGGACATAGAAAATTTGAATGAGAGGATTAGTGACCTTTGTATAACAAAAATATATAGAACCCTGCAAGCAGCCTACAGAGAAAGTACTTTATTTTCAACAGTACATTTTCTACAACTTTTATTACATTTGTTATATATTATTTATTATTTTATAATTGCCTGAGCTGAAATTACAGAATAGTGCTGAAAGTGATTTTTTTAGTGGGCATTCTCGTTCTTAAAATCAGTGTGAATGCTTTTATGTGTGACATTGGCTTTCGGTTTCATGCAATCACTTTAATAGTGTGCTTGTTTTTATTTCACTAGATTTTTTTTCTTTGAGAAATGAAAATTAATATATTGGTATAATATGTTTTTCTCTTGTGACCTATTAGTTATTTCTGCAATTGATTGAATATTTGTATCCTTTCGAAAGTCATGTGTTGAAATCCTAACACCCGGTGTGATGGGATTAAGAAGTAGGGTCTTTGGAAGGTGATTAGGTCCTCAGAGTAGGGCCCTCATTAATGGGATTAGTAATTTTTTTTTAAAAGAAACTTCACAGATCTCTCTTGATCTCTTTCAGCCATGAGAAGATACAAGGAGAAGTTGCCAGTCTAAAACTCCAAAGAGGGACTTCACCAAAACTCAGTCATGCTGGCACCCTGATCTCACACAAATTTCTATTTTCTAAGACAGTCTATGATACTTCAATATAGCAGTCTAAACTGACTAGGGCATTATCTTACTGTATTTCTCAACATTGATCTATTGCATTTCTCACATGAAGTGCATATTATTGTGGACTTTTCTCTTTAAACATACATTTATTTATTTGTTTGTTTTTGAGATAGGGTCTTACTCTGTTGCCCAGGCTGCAATGTAGTGGTGATCAGAGCTCACTGTAACTTCAAACTCCTGCTCTTGAACCATTTTCCAGCCTTAGCCTCCTGAGTTGCCGGGACTATAGGTGCATGCCACCATGCTCAGTTAATTTTTATTTATTATTATTATTATTTGTAGAAACAGGATCCCATTATGTTTCCCAGGTTAGTCTTGAACTCATGGCTTTGAATGATCTTCCCACCTCAGCCTCCCAAAGCGCTGGGATTACAGGTGTGAACCACCACACCCAGCCTGCACTATTAATTTTGCTATTATTTCTGTTTCAGATTTGTTTTTGCATTTATATAAATTTCTTAATTCAACACATATTGATTGCATTCTCTCCTTTGAGTGGGAGGGCAAAACCTGAGCTTTGGTTTTGTAGGAGAAAGTATCAACTAACCCTTTTGATGTTAGGATATCACATTTAGGAGCATCTCCCTACTCAATGCCAAAATGAAAGGGATGCCAATTGGAAACTGTTGGTACATCACTAAAATCTCTGTCACTTTGCAATACTGTTTTCTGGTTAGCAGATAAGTTCTTCAGTTTTACCTGGGCCAAACACAGCCCAGTCTCCTCCAAACACTTTGTAAAGGTGAAGATGGAAGAAAGCATAGTAATACCAGCCGTTAGGTATTCAATTCTCCAGTTACTTACTCAGATTGCTGATTACTGGCCTCTCCAGAATTCTTGTTTCTGCCCCTGAATACTCTGAAACTCTTCCTTAAAGAACAGTAGATTGCAGGCTTCTCCTCTCGTCTCTCTGGGCTATAATCTTTTCTTACTTGATCCGTCCCTCAATTTGGTCTCATTCACTTTAAATGTATAGAAAAAAATAAAATACTTCATCTGTTTGTCTTTCTTCTTTCCATTATCTGCTCCAACACAAACTCATTCGGTTATATATTTATTGTCATTTTAATGAGATTTTCTGAGGAATGGTAGAAAATTATGGGTGCCTATTTCAACACTTTGAACATGGTACTTCTCAATGTAGATTTTAAACAATTGTTCACAAAATAATTGAGATCTTATTTATCACAAACTTCCTCAATCTATAAATGGTAGTTCAGAGACCAGAGTATGACTTGCACAGATATAGTTCCTTATGTTTAAGAAATATTTAAAAACCAGAAATTTGTCTCATGGTTAGATTTGAAAGTCAGTTGAACCTAGACTTTTGCCACAACAACTAATTTTAAATAAGATATGAAGGTGATATAATTCGTTTGAGATAAACATCTGGTTTTTAATTCCAGGAGCAGTGATGGACTGTTGTTAACTCAGCCATTTCCTCCTACCAAAAATTATTTTACATCAGTGACATGGTAGGAGTTCTTCAGAACAGTGGTGAGAAAGAATGTGAGGATATAAGAAGATTTGGTAATTCTTCGGTTTGTTCAACTTTATATTTTTTGAACTTTGGGAGGTGAAGGTGTTTGGATCACTTGAGCCCAGGAGTTCAAGACCAGCCTGGAAAACATGGTAAAACTCTTTATGTACCCCAAAAATACAAATTAGCCAGGCCTGGTGTAGAAATTCTCTGCATTTTAAAAATGTATCTTTTATGAGTAAAGACTTTGAGGACTTCTGGTTTATGGTCTAACAGATAATGAGTTTGGAAGTTACCACTCCCCTAACAAAAAATATACATTTGAACAAACTGAAAAATCATCAGATCTTCTTAGATCCACCAGTGAAGGCAACTCCCTGCCCCTCAAATTAGGGACACAGATGAATACAGAGAACTATCATTTACTGGAGTGGAAAGTCAACAGCAGAAACTTCCAAGGGAACCCGTATAGGGGTAGGGAAATCAGAACCATAATGGACAAATTGTTACAGGTTCAGTGGATAAGACTGAGGGTTAAAAACTATGGAGGGACTCAGTCACTTGTAAGTTTTTCCTCCAGGAGTACTACGAGGTAGTCACAGAGAATATCAGAAAACCCCCCACCTCCATGTTTATGCAGGGGGAAGGAAAAGGAACCAGCTGAAGTAACTAAGAGTGTTATGTTCTTAATAACATCTGCTCTCAGCTGAAACCATTTAATCACAGCTTATCTTGCTGTGGTTTTATCAGAGTATAACCTACCTGGGGGATGATAGATGCCCCACTTGAGCCCCCTCTTCCATTCTCTTCCACCTAAGGAGAAAGGGAGGGACCATGATGTGCTTGTGAATTCACAGTTCGGAGGCCCAATAACAAAAACACTGAGACCAAATCACAGGACTATAGTATGCTGCTTCTCCCCACAACACCCTTCCAACACTTTACTAAAGGCCTGTTTGTGGCAGCAATACCTTTTATCCAGTACATCATGTCTGGATATCAAAAGAAAAAATTACAAGGCACATTAAAATGCAAAAACAAAGCTTGAGTACGCAGAGCATATTTGGCTATTCTTGCATTGCTGTAAACAGATCCTTGAGACTGAGTAATTTATAAGAAAAGAGGTTTAATTGACTCATGGTCTGCAGACTCCAGGAAATATAGCAGCATCTGCTTCTGAGGAGGTCTCAGGGAGCTTCTGCTTATGGCAGAAGGCAGAACTGGAGTAGGTACTTCACAAGGCGTAAGTAGGAGTCAGAGAGAGAATGTGGGAGAGTTGTTGGGGAAGAGGTGCCACATAATTTAGTGAGAGCCCAAGTATCACCAAGGAGATGGCCCAAGCCATTCAAGATCCACACACCTCCCACCAGGCCCCAGCTCCAACGCTGAGGATTACATTTTAACATGAGATTTGGGTGGGGGCAATTATCCAGTCTCTATCATAGAGCAAGTACTGAACCAAAGTCCGACATGACAGGAATGTTGGAATTATCAGACCAGGGCTTCAAAACAACTAGGACTAATATGCTTAATGGTTCTCATGGATAAAATAGTCACAGTTAGCATGAAAGTGTTACAGGAAAGGGGTCCAGATCCAGACCCCAAGAGAAGATTCTTGGATCTCATGCAAGAAGAAATTCAGGGCGAGTCTATAAAGTGAAAGCAAGTTTATTAAGAAAGTAGAGGAATAAAGAATGGCTACTCCATAGACAGAGCAGCCCAGAGGGCTGCTAGTTGTCCATTTTTATGGTTATTTCTTGATGATATGCTAAACAAGGGGTGGATTATTCATGCCTCCCCTTTTCAGACCATCTAGGGCAACTTTCTGACATTGCCATGGCATCTGTAAACTGTCATGGTGCTGATGCGAGTGTAGGAGTGAGGACAACCAGAGGTCATTCTTGTCGCCATCTTGGTTTTGGTGGGTTTTGGCTGGCTTCTTTACTGCAGCCTGTTTTATAAGCAAGGTATTTATGACCTGTATCTTTTGCCAACCTCCTATCTCATCTTGTGACTTAGAATGCCTTAACCATCTGGGAATGCAGCCCGGTAGGTCTCAGCCTCATTTTATCCAGCCCCTATTCAAGATGGAGTTTGTTCTGGTTCACATATCTCTGACACGAGCACAGATGAGCAATGTAAACTGAAGGCCTTCTTTCCTCTGCTAGCACTGTGCGTTTCTGACTGTGGAGGCTGTGAGCCCATGAACTTAATCATTCGTTTACTCCTCTTGGTCCTGATGTTTGACTGAGACTTGAAAACCGACTGTGGCAATCAGCATTTCTTAGCTCACTTTCTGTTTTCTGCCATGGCATTTTCCCAAATCCTTTCCCAAGTTTGCCTTTAAAATGACTTTAACAAAAAAATTTAGTTTTGGTCCACTACCCTGATTTTAATGCAGATTAACCCAGTTTTTGTTTTGTTTTAGCTGGAATGGTATTTGCAAATTTGCAAGATGACTGGCCAGAATTAAGGATGTATTCTGTGGCCAATCAGTGAAGATTTACTGTATGTGAACAAAATTTTCTTCTATTGTTATTGTCCAAGATCAAATAAGAAATTAGACTTTTCAATGTATTTGTATTCACAAGACAACTAATACTACTTTCTTCTTATTACTTTTTAATTTGATATCCCAAGTTCATGATGGAACACAGATATATAGTTCTAATAAAATATAGTCTTCCATTGTTTTCTTCTCATTTTGTGGAAACACTCAGTATTATCCAACAATAACCTGTAAGTCATGCTTTATTGCCACTGTATTTTATAATCTGTGCAATGATATTTTTATTCTAAGCTGTGACAGCATGGCTGAATCTGAAACCAACAGGGTTGTATTGCAAATGCGGCCATTTTTCAAAATAGCTGTAGTACAAAAGAGAAGTTGATGAGATAGAAAAAGGGACATTTAATTTTTTTAAAAAACAGGCTGAGTGAAACTTGTATTTTATAAACTATAATTAAACAACTTAAATTACTATAAAATTATCTTTAATTTCCAGATTTCTCTGTTTCCTTTGACTTTATCCCATATATATAGGGTTGTGTGTGTATGTGTGTGTGTGTGTAGGAAATAGGTTTTTTTCTTGTGGTAATCTGATCTCAGAATGCAAAAAGCATGATTCGACACATACAAAATAATGTAAATGAATTGCCAAATTCATTCTCTTTTCTTGAATGGTATTAAAGGGTTCCAACTCTCATTCGTGTCTGCCCACTCAACAGATCCTCAAAGTATACCTCCCAGTCACCTCTGACTCCTTACCACTGTGTCCTCAGGCACAGAATCCTCTACCCATCAGGCTCTTCCAGAGTCCAGACTGTTACCATGGAGGGGATATTCCCCTTTTTGAGCCTTCTTTTTACTTTCGAGCACTCTTGGGTGTCTGTGTTCACCCAGCCGCTGCATTGCAGTTCTGCATTTTCTGAGGAGAATGGATTTCCCCAGGATTATGGGATGGGGCAAATAAATGCTGTTCCCATGTGGCCCACTTTAAAAATGGCATCCTTGTGAAAGAAACACAATTGGAGGACCAAAAAGCAGCTTCGAATAAAGCTGCTTAATTTCATGGACATTTTTCCAAGTTTAGACATCTCTTAAAATCTGTTAATAGTGTGTTTAAAAAGTTTAAAGGGCAGCCTTTACTTTCTTCAGTGATATATACGGTGACGTCTTTTAATCAATGGCCACTTAGATTTGATGAAATTTAGTGACTGCTTAAATCATGTTTTTCAGACACTCAGAAGATATTATGTAACTAGAGCAATCATCCTAAAATCTCTATATATTTCAGTTTTTTCTTCTGACTATCTGAAATCCTCCCTCCCCAGGCCTGTCCAACATAGCACTTTTCCTCAAAGGCTTTCCCTTTTTCTCATACTACAGCCCGGAAGCCCAAAGAAGATGACTTGAGAGGTAGGAGAAGGAACCACATGCAATCAGACTTCAGTTTGGGGAGGGCAGAGGAAAGAGTAAAGCTTTCAACACTTCGTAGGAGTCATTTATATTCTATTATATTTACCAAGAAGAGCGTTATGTAGCAAGACATCTAATAACCCTACAATTGTTTTTGCACTTAGACTAAGATAATTCACAAAGTTCATCATCATGTCACTGATTCATTGCTCTGAATTCCTGAAATAACATTATCAATATAATGGATGATTTGCTTGTGCGCAGCAATGGGCAACATGTTATAACTCTGGTTACATGGTTGGTTGGTTGGTTGGGGAGGTCAGGCAGGGTGTTTCCTTTTAACTAAAATCTTCCTCAGACACTTGACTCAGTTTTAATTCTTGCCATGAAAGTCTTAGTTCCCTAAGAAAAGCTATGAGCTTTTGGTCAGTATTTTTCTGGGAAATGTTTATTCTAATGAAATAAGCGAAAGTAGAGAAATGTATATCCATGTATGGCTCGGCAAATAAATGCCAAAAAATAACACATTTACCACAGATGCATAACAAATAACTTAAATCCTCTTTTAATTCCAGATGGCTGTGAGGCTTCACCATGGGGGGATATGTAATTTATGCTATGGAGGTAAACAGTAAAGTTTCCTTGGGCATATTTTCTTCCTTTAAAATAAAGATATTATAAGTACCAATGTGAAATTTGCCACTTCAACATTACTACCATTATGATAAGTAAGACCATATGTATCTTCTCTGTTTAATGGTGAAAAAAATTAAACATCATTATACTAAGATACGCTATTAATATGGCTATTTGCTAAATTGTATATTCATGAACACATCCCCCAAGATATCAAGAGAGAGCTTGCAAGTTACCTCCTATGTTGAAATGATGACCCCCGAGTCCTAAAAATGCTCTTTTCCTTCTTATATAGTCTCTTTCTCAGCTCTTATTTCTGTCTTGAATCTTAGCTCTGTACATTAAAATTAGAGAGATAATTGATCATTACATTAAGCAAATATCTCCTGAGGTTAAACATACTTCAGGAACTGTGATTGTCAGATAGTTTTGGATTTGATTTTCTGAATGTCTTAGCAACTTATGCAATAAAATTTACTCGAGACCTGTGGCCATTTAAGCATGCAGATCTGGCAGTTCACTGTTTTAATGAACAGAATGGTTCCTATTTCCTTCAGTAAAATCTACTACATTTTTTCTACTAGAACTTTGTTACTATATACATTCCAGATAATTTAATCTAATGTATTTTTCTAGTTCATTAACTTTTTCAATATTTTAAAACTGTTACTTGACTATTCATTGACTTTTTATTTTATTAACTAAAAATTTTATTTGTGTCTATTTTTGTCTTTTTTGAAATAAATTTGGTCATTTGATATGTGAATTGTTTTTCCACATATTATAATACTTTATGTCTGTACTATTTAACATTTATTTATACTCTTTATATGGCATTACATGGGGTTTTTGAGTTATAATCTTATGTGAGATCAATTTTAAGGAACTGTGAGGCCTAACTTGAATGTTTTTCCCTCCTGAAAAGTTTTTAATTGCTTCTGCTAGTTAATTCAGAGAATTGTAAGGCTGGTCCCACTTTTTAATGTTAATTTCCAGCCCAGGGTTTTCTGTGACTTGCAGATGGTACACATCAGAATCTGAAACTTTTTTAATAGCACATATAAGACCACACATTCTCATGACAGACCACATGGTTTCTCCTAGAGAGCAAGTCAAGATAGTCAGGTCTGCCTGTTGTCTTTATCTGCTGGACAGGTGGGCAGTTTTTCTAGTCTACCTGCTCATTGAGGATGCAGCCTCAAAATCCTGGCTTTTTGTGGAAAGTCTAAATGTCAACTAGTTATCTCATCCAGAACCAAGTCCTTATCTCCTGTTCTCCATGGCCATTACAATGCTAACTCCTTGGTTATCAAGACATGCAGGGTTTCTATTAAAACTTCTTTCTTAACTCATTTTGCTACTCTGTTTATTTTTTCCTCCCAGAATGTTATTTCCCTAATTTTATAAGAGCTTAAATCTGCATCTTAATAAATGTTTATTATAATTTATTCAGAATTGCTCTTTGCTTTGTATGGGAGCTTTCATCAAATTTTCCAGTATATCACATTATCATAAACAAATATATATTCTTTATTAAGAATGTTCTTGATTTCATTTCTTTATATTTAGTTCTCATAGCCTGATATCATCATTAATCATCTTATCTCCTAAAACATCTTCTTTCTGGCTCCAAGAAATATGTATACCATTATTCTATGGTGTGGAATTTTTTTCCTCTTTTTCCACCCAGTTAATCTTTGGTTTATTAAAAATATAGCCTTCATGGAAATCATAGCTGGATCCATAGATGCAACAAAAGGTATAATTTTAATATGCACATAATGAAAATTGACCTTATTCATTAACATACTATTATACATTAGAATGGTTAAAATGTTTAATGCTGACTGATTTACAACTTTTTCTTTCTTCATCTGAAATTGTTAAAAGCACACATAATACAACTTCTGGGTAATGATTCAATATTGTCTCTTGACATTTTTTAGAAATACCACTCGAATTATTAATGTTAAGTATATTGTTGCTGAAAGAAAGGTTAAGAATATGTTGAGTATCAAGATGCTGGTGTTCTAAATAATATAACACAGGCTATTTTTCATAATTGCTGTTGAATCCAAATTCAAATAATTTATTCAGAGATTATTGTAAGATTTTTTCAGTTTCTGCCCATATTTCATGATCATAGCCATTACCACAGCTATTTAAGTTAGATGTGCCACATTAAAATTTATTTAGACTCAGATATAAGAAGAGCCCACTGAAATGCACAAAGTGTGCCATGATATAAAACTGTATTAATAGCAAAGAGAAGGGCAGAGTGGTTTGAGAGGAAGGTGAGAGTGGATAACAGGTAGAAATTTAGTGAGTATATCTGTGTTAGAGTTTAATAATATTGGCAATAATTAACTAACTGTTCTTGCAATGTGCAGCTAAAGCGAATCAGAGAGTTAGCATTTTGTAGTGGAGATCTAGCTCAGATTTCAGATTTTAAAAAGAATAAGGAAATGAGGAACAAACAGTGACATTACTTCTAGGTCATGGTTATCACTGGCAATGAAATGAAATAAGTATGTAATAAAGGCAAAAACACCATGAACCAGGTACTTAGAGTTCAATCTGGACAAGGACCTGGCTGAAGATTTTGATGGACGGTTTCCTACTATAAGATTATTTTTGTATTCCCTTGGTTAAAGACCAAACTGATGACACAAACTAAGACAAATCTGAATAGTTAGGTGTTTTCCAACAGAAATGGAGAGAGGAAGGGACAAAGGACAGTGCTTTATAGATCTAGATGAAAGTCTTAGAAGAACTACTGGAAGATTAACTTGGAGGAAGTTAATCAGACAAGCTTCTGGGTCAGCAGGTTTTCATAGTATTGTTGGATTTACCCATAATCATAATGGACATTTCAGTCCATGTGTTTTAAATGTTAAGTCAGTTTTCTCATTCAGTTTTCTTTCACTTACTGTTAGAAAAGGAAATTTTTACTAATCTATTTTCATGATAATTTTGACAAGCATACACTAGATCAATGTTTTTATAGAGTAAAACGTTTGTTTGAAAATGGCCATAGCTAGTTCTTAAATACTAAAGAAAGATATAGTTGGATATATTAGATGATATAGACAATAAATGGAATGTATTTTCATGAACAGTTCCTGAATTTTTAAAATTAGTACCTATGTATAAAGTCTGTCTTTATGTTTTACACACTATTGTTATGAGGTCCATTTTTGTCTCAATATATTATGCAGTCTATGTTTTTCAGGATTCTGCCACAATTATTTTTGCTACTTGTAATTGTTTTAAATTAATATATGAAAGTAAAGCTTTACAATGGAATCTCAGCCTAAAAAGTTTTACCCAGAGCTTTCTAGGAAGCCTTCTATCCCTCAGTTCTAAGTAAACAATTATGTCATAGGCCATTTTCTGCTATTATAACAGCACACCACAGACTAGGTAACTTGTAAAAAACAGAAGCTGATTTGGCTTATGGTTTTGGAGGCTGGGAAGTCCAAGAGCACAGCACCAGCATCTGCCTGGCATCTGGTGAGAGTCTTCTTGCTGTTTCATAACATCGTAGAAAGGCAAGAGAGCAAGCAAAAGAGCAAGAGGGGAAAGGAGGCCAAACTCATGAAAACCAAGTCACTTCCTCAATAAAGGCATTAATACATTCATCAAGATGAACTCCTCCTGATCTAATCACCTCTTAATACCATTACAATGGCAATTAAATTACAACATGAGTTTTGGCATGGACATAAAGCCATAGCAAATTAATAATCAAATTTTAAAAGAAATGAAGGTATCGGCTCTACATTGATTTGAATAACAGGTTTTTTGCACTGTGTCACTCTCAATAGGAGACAGAAATCTCCTTATCTGCATAAACCATTGTTTCACTGTTTTTTCCTTTTTTTCCATTAATTGTGAATTAAAATTAGCATGTGAATTTTAATAATAATCTAGGAGGATATTGCCATTTATATTAAAAGTCAGGAGCTAATTTTTTTAATTAAAATGTTCCTTGCTAGGAGAGGTAGATCTATGAATTGTTCAAAACTTGGGCATGGAAATCCCTTGAATCCTCTTTGACTTGGTCTGCACATGGAAAAGTATCAAAAAACTACTGCCTGTTAAGCTCCCAGCTTGCTATTAAAGCCCTTTTCCCATCCATTCAAATATAATGCTGTTCTGTCTTGGCAAATGACTCTGTGACCCACACTTAGAACATTTACACCTAAAAAATCCAACTTTATGATATATGATTTCAATATTCACACATTTGATATCTAGTACAAATATTATTTTCACATTTGCAAGAGATCATAGATCTCTAGGAAACGTCAAATCAAGTCTCACATGGTATTTCTATTTAGTTTTGTAGCGTATTATTTGCTGGTTTCATGATCCAGAGTCAATGATACATGATTGTATTGTTCTTCCTAATTATATTTTTATGAAAGAAATCATGTCACTAGCCATGACCATAGATCTTGCAGTGCCTTCATGCCAGAGAATACTTCCTAACTTCACGGACATCAGTCTTTGCCATATGACTTGCTTTGCCCAACTGCATATGACTGGAAGTAATGCAAGGCACACTTAGGACTTTATGTGAGAGCGAGGTGGGACACTGGGCTTGCCCACTCATCTTCCTCTCCTTGATACTGACAGCCCCTTTAGCCTGGATCAAAATATAAAAAGATTGTGAAGCATTATGATAGAATAGACTATTCTACCTACCCCTGCAAAAGGTACTGCTTTCTTTATTATTTTTAAGGGTAAAGGTTCAGGTTTTCTCAGGTCACTAAGGCTAAGTAAGGGAGAATTAAGGCATGTTTAATGAACATGTTGCAGATTTTAAATAGAGAGATTTCTGCCTTTATCCTCTGCCCTCTCGTTTTCCTATTTTAATGTTTGTACTAGTAATTCTGCTATTAAATAATGCTGACTGAAAAACTTAGTCACAGTTCACAAAGTAGTTTTTGCATTTTTTGTTTTGTTTTCATGAGACAATTTGCTCTAGTTTGTTTTCTGTTTTTTTTTTTTTTTTTGAGACAGAGTCTCACTCTGTCACCTAAGCTGGAGTGCAGTGGCGCCATCTCAACTCACTGCAACCTCTGCCTCCCAGGTTCATGTGATTCCCTGGACTCAGCCTCCTGATTAGCTGGGATTAGAGGCACACACCACCACGCCCGGCTAATTTTTGTAATTTTAGTAGGGATGGGGTTTCACCATGTTGGTCAGGCTGGTCTCGAACTCCTGACCTCGTGATCTGCCTGCCTGGACCCCCAAAAGCTCTGGCATTACAGGCGTGACTCACTGTGCCCAACCAATTTGCTCTAGTTTGAAGCCAATGTCCCAAATCAGTTTAAGAATCCAACTTTGTAAGACAAAAGATCACCTTTTTGTATTTTATATCACTGTGGAAGAATAATTCTAAAAGAGTAAGGATGAAACTGTCTCTGGGCTTTAATAAGCTACTATGCTTCAGCTGAATGGTTTGAAGCACCGTGAAGTAAGCTTAATAAAGGCTGTCATAACCTCAGTGTATAAGTAACGGGTACATATTCTGGTTTATGTTGGAAGCAACAAGTTGTTCTTCTCTTTGTGATTTGAATTATATTTCACTTGTTTTGGCGAAAATAAAAATGCCAGAAAGAATTCATGTTTAGCTTGGGAGGTTGGTGTTTCAGAAACCTGAGGGCTTATTGGCAGAAAATTTTTCCACTTCAAAAATGTCACCTGCCCTTATGGAGTGTGTATCAAATATATGAATTCCCTTCTTCATCCTCTCCACCTCTAAGAAGGAAGGGGTAGGTGAGCAGAGTCCAGTGCAACTACATCTCCCTGGAGCACCCTTTTTAGCAGATCTGGTAGAAACTTCTGATGAGGTTTAAGGTTGACTGCTTAAAGATGTTTTAGTAACTTTTCAGTCTTAATCAAAATAAATAAAAGCCTTACTCACAAAGGAATGATGTTTGAGATTCACTTCTAATATTAATAAGTACTGCTTATTAATAAAATACAGTAGGTACTACTCTTTAATAAAATGTTAACTATGAAAGTGAGACTTAACTTTTTGTAATCTTAGGATGAGAATGTTGACCTTCTGTGAGAATGCTTGCAAAGTCATTTTTTGCTCTTCCCAGCCTCACCCAACATAACTTTATTGCAGCATGAAACTTCAAGAGGTGAGGAAGGAAAGAGCTACTTTCATTCTGACTTGCAGGATTGTTGAGTGGAAATATTTTTATTCACCCTGGGTCCTAATATATTCATGCACAGCCACTATGCTTTACGAAGATTCTCCTCTTTATGAATAAATTTCTTCTAGTAAACTGTACATGGGAAATTTAAGGCATTTCTGCATGTAATTACTGGCAAAATCACATGTATTAATAAACATATAAATAGCGGGGAACGTGACTTATAACCATCAAACTGACATTTTCTATTTAGGGCTGATGGATAACTGTTAAAAACTTGAAGAAAGGTGTAACGATCATGTCTATCTGTCTGTATTACCAAAACCAAAATTTTGAAAAGGATAGATGAGTCAACATTTTTCATTTTGCTATTCCAGACCCTCTAAAATATGACCTATCTTGCTTATTCTTCTTTCCCTTGCTACGTTTTTTCTTGAATATAGCAAATATTGCTCAAGTAGCTAATATAAAATGCAGCTGGTCTGAGTGCAGTAGTGTTTACAACTAACTCATCACAACCACTTACAGATTTCTTTGTTGCTTCTCCATTTCCACTGCTTCACTTGACCAACCTAAAAAATAAAACTAGAGAAAAGAAATATATATATATTAATAAAACTCTATAGCTGACATTAAAGGTAATATAACAACAAATATAAAAAGGGATAAGTCTTATAATTTATATTGTGATAAAAAAATATGTATATACATACACACACACATACATATATGAAAACAGGCTTACTTACTCAGCTTATTCAGTTATCTCGCATTGGTCGAATTACAAATACCCAACTTCATAACCCATGCATCTGTCATTCACACTCCCTTGAAATGGCCTGAACATGTTCTCCTCCTTCAAGGGCCAGGTCATATCTCACTTTCTCAGCTAAGATTTGTTTTTTCATCTCAGTCATAGTGATCTCTTCCTTTTTTTGACAAAATTCAATTCTTTTTGATATTACTCTGTTTTGTGTTCCATCTTTTATGGATAGACCCTATGTCTATAAATTGATTATTAATTACATACAAGAAAAAGTTCTATGTCTTCTTCTCTGTAACCTCGACTTTTGTCTTGCAAATTTATCATAGTGGAAGATAATTTAACAACAAAAAGTAGAATCCTAGAGGGCAGAAAAGATGTCATGTAAAATTATGCTCTGTCTTCTTTCATGTTTCCCTGGTAACAGAAATGCCTTGGCTACAGATTTTAACTTAAACTGTCATATCTGTGATGCTGTTTTACAGTGTTATATACAATTTTGTAAATTAGTGCTTATTCAACAAATCTAAAGTTTTAGCAATCTGTCACCAGGTGGTGACAAAGTCACAGTGGTACATAGTTGGAGCAATACCAAATAATAAATCATAAACCTGTCTAATGCATAATAACGTTACACAATCTTATATACATGTAATTTCAGATTCTTCTTTAGTTACCCTCTTTTCTAAATTCTGGAAATACGCAAGAGATTCTAAACTCAGGTTTAAAGACAGACTCTTTTCTATTCACGGATAACCACTTTTGAATATGTTTTTTCCCTGGCTCAGGGAAGAGAAAGATACTGAATTCCAAGATTAAGGTGCACCATTCATATACGTGTTAGTTTCTCTGATTGCTCAGTTCTCAGGGAGACCTGAATGTGTCAAAAAGGTTGGCCTCCATTTTCTCTCTCAGTTAAAAATTACTGACACTCACTTTCTTGGTTCTTGTTAAAACCTTCCTTCCTGTCTTTCAATGCCAGGAGGAAAGACACAGCAAAAACCTTCATTCAAATTTTCCAACGATTTTTTAAAATTCCACAGCTATAATTTAGCAATTAAAAGGAGAAATTGGGTCTCTCCTTTCAGTTGCTTTCTCTGATCATTTTTTTTTCACTTTTTCATACTTAACTCCCAAGCTACCTTGTATGTGCCAATTAAATAGAGCGCCAGTTCCTGTCCTTTAAACATACTCCGCATTTTTCAGGCATGGCACCTTTGCCATTCCTGCACATTTCATACTTTTTCTCCCTGTCAAAATCAGAGCATCATTTTGGTACAGCCCAAAATTTACCATTACATAAAATCTTTCCTGATGTCTGCGGCTGTTTGAGATTCTTTTGTCTCCTAAATACTTGTATGTATTCACTCAGTTCTTTCGGACACTTCTTGCTGCCAAGTATTGGATTTATTTTCATAGTCTTTTGAAATCAAAGGTATTTTAGAATATAGACAACATCTAATTATCTTGATGTTTCCTCGATTGTAGTAAAACTCACTGCATCCAGTTTTTTCTTATTTCTCAAACAAGACCCTCTTGAGTCAATATAAACAGAATTTAGTAGGTTGTATATAATATGAATTAGCATTTGAGTTGTGTTGGTTATGACCACAAGATTTTTTTTAAAAAGCAGAATTAAACATTAAAGAGAAATTAGAAAATTATGTGTCACATATGTATACACACATACACATATATATAGTGTTAAACTGAATCTGTTTAGTTACAAGGATATGCATTATTGGGGAATTAGTTTTACTTTTTTGTAGTCTCTGACACTAAGCAAAAAATACAGAGAGGAAAACTTTCTTTTAGATTTTGGTCTAATTAGGACTTTATTAATGTTTTGGGGTAGAATTTAGAATAGTTTGTGTCAGTGACCATATTACATGAAGAAAGGGACATAAGAAATTTGGGGGAAAATTATGAAAGCACTGAGTGATTGACTTGAGGAAAAATAGGAGAAAATGAGTACATAGAAATTAATAACTGAAGTTAATTATTAAGGGTAGGCTCAAGAAGCTTGAATTTTTATCTAGAAGGCAAGTGGGTTCCAGTGGAATGATTCAAAAAGAAAACTACATAAATGGGGTAAGATAAATATGTGATTTTACAGTAAAGCATGTTAAATCCAAAGAAATGAAAGGAGAAAAAAAAACCTATCCAGCTAAAAAAAAAGTTTCTTTAATAAAAATGTGAACAAATCACATATAGAAAATGACTCATTGCAGAATGAAGGGCGAGCCTCAGATCTGTAGGAGTCATCTCAGAGTGTTGACCTTTGTAGATTGAAGAACAAATAGGGAATGCCAACGGGGCATTCACAGTCAGCACAAAGGGAAGCCAAGAGAATGTAGAGCCATAGCTTTAAGCTACTATTGTGCAAAAACTGCTTTAAAAAGACAAGAAACACAGCACTAGGAAAACAAAACCCTGGGCATGATCTGTAAAATGGCTAAAATTACATTCATCTCCATTGTGAAAATTCTTCAACACTTCTGAAAAACGAAAGAATACGTATATCAAACATAGGGTTTTTTATTGTTTTTGATTGCCCAAAAATGTACTTAAATTTTATTTTTGCAATTATGTATTTACATTTGTATATTAGAATCAGACTAATCTTTGCTTCAGTCACAGCTCAGTCAATGCTTGTTTTTTTGTGATTGTGGACAAATAC
The DNA here is from genome assembly GCA_004027715.1 of Plecturocebus donacophilus. Classification (NCBI taxonomy): domain Eukaryota; kingdom Metazoa; phylum Chordata; class Mammalia; order Primates; family Pitheciidae; genus Plecturocebus; species Plecturocebus donacophilus. The sequence continues at coordinate 7,547 of PVKP010024199.1, read as the reverse complement.
CAAAACTTTCCTATTTTGATGGTCTTTATTGGTAACATGGAAGTAGTTCTGTCTGCTTGGTGGTAGAAGTTCTTGAAGAATCAGTGAGGTGAATGAGGTAGCATTGTGTAAAGAGCTGATCAAGAAAAAAGCCTTCAGTAAGCTCTATTATACCTTATAGGGCTTTGTAATTAAAACTTTTAACTCTTTGTAAAGAGAGTTTTTGTTAAGTATATAACAATGTGTTAATTTATTAAATATGCTTAAGTCCAACTGATTTACTTCATGACTTGCAGCTCCAGCTCAGAGACTAGACCACATGCAAATTTAAAGGCCTGGTTTCTTTAGCAGTCTACTCCATTTCCTGCAAATCCTTTTACTCACCCACCATCAGGACCTCTACACCACTTCCCAACATTACCACTAATTAGTCAAGAACTCAGATAGATTTTACTATTTAACAACAAGGTGAATTGATTGTGTCAAGAAAAAACCCATCTAGGATACAAAGCCAACAAACCAAAGTGGAGCAGAAAGAGATCAACAAGGAAAATGTTTGGCTATCAGAGTCAATGTGCAAGATATTGTGCCACAATGAATTACTCATTCTGTAAAACCTATAGGATGTTTGAGCTCTTCCGAAGGAAATAACACCATTATATAAAAGTTAAGTGCTTAAAGCTTCATCATGTATTCCCACACATGTGCACCAATAAAACTGATAAAATATTCAACAGTGACAAGTTTCTAGTAAGGCCCAGTCAACTCACCCATTAAAATTACATTTGCTGAACCAAAATTTAGCAGCTGGGATGCCATCTTGTATATGCCTCAGTGATTCCATGAACAATATTTATCTCTCTTTAGCTTCATTCATTCAAAATATTTTTTCCTAGCTGACATATAGTAGATACTCTATAATTAGATAAGATGAATAGGAACTAGAAGAGTTTGAGGAATCATTTTGAAATTTATGTGCTATTTCACATATTTAAATAATTTGAATTTAAATAGATTTAGTTCATTAAATTCCTTTGGTATTCATTATTTGCAAGGCATTCTCACAGGTATCATGGGATATGCAGAGGAAAGAATGATGAATTCTTACAGTCACCAATGTAAAAATAATAAAAGCAGTGTATCATAACTAGATAGGGTTTGTTAAAGGATGACTTGAAGGATTTACTGTTAAGAGACTTCAGAAGTAAAATTATATAATCACATTGATACAGCCAAATAAAACACAATTCATTAAAATTTCATTTTTTTCAATGAGAACACATGAGCACAGAGAGGGGAACAACACATACCAGAGCCTGTCTGGGGTAGGGGGCAAGGGGAGAGCATTAGGAGAAACACGTAATGTATGTCGGGCTTAAAACCTAGATGATGAGTTGATAGGTGCAGCAAACCACCATGGCACATGTATACCTATGTAACAAACCTGCACATTCTGCACATGTATCCCAGAACTTAAATAAATATATATGTGTGTGTGTATAAAATGTGTGTATGTGTATGTGTGTCTGTGTGTGTGTGTTAAAAAATTCTTTTTTTTATTTGGGATGGAGTCTTACTCTGATGCCCAGGTTGGAGTGCAGTGGTGCAATCTTGGCTCACTACAAAGTCTGCCTCCCCAGTTGAAGCAATTCTCCTGCCTCAGCCCCATGAGTATCTGGGATTAGAGTTGCACACTACCATACCCAGCTAATTTTTGTATTTTTAGTAGAGACGGGGTTTCACCATATTGGCCAGGCTGGTCTGAAACTCCTGATCTCAGGTGATCCACCCACCTCAGCCTCCCAAAGTGCTGGGATTACAGGTGTGAGCCACTGAGCCCAGCCTAAAATTTCCTAACAAACACAAAATGGAAAGGAATCATGTAAATAGGTAATGATCGCTACCCAAAATATACAACAAACATCATGTTTATTAGTGAAACATAAAAGCATTCTCTTTAAAAACTGGGCAAGACAAGGATGTCTGCTTTCATCACTGTTGAGGAGATAAAATCAAGAGCTGAGGGAGACCAAGACAGCTGGATATTGCAAGACATGTTCACAGAGAGCAAAGATCAGCAGAAAGAGTTCCAGATATCAACTGAGGGTCAGCCCCAAGTGTACTGCTAAGTACCAATTAGTGTGTGTGTGTTCAGGGAAACTATCTTAAGATGGCATAAGAACCACCTGAAAATAGTAGTCTTTCACCAAAGAGCTTACCCTAGACAAAATACACAGGATCTCAGATACACTTTAAAATAGTGACTCAGTAGTGGGACAAAATTTAGCCCTAAACTCGTATCTGCCGTAGTTCATCTGACAAAGCTGAAAAGCAAGCATCACAACGATGGCTATATTTGGGAAGTTTTCTCTGTCAATCTTCTTGTTGCAATTTGATCCCCAATGTTGGATGTGAGGTCTAATGGGAGGTGTTTGGGTCTTGGGTGAATCCCTCATGAATAGATTAATGCCCTCCCTTGAGGGTGTGTAAATTCTCACTCTGTTGGTTCTCTTGAGAGCTGATTGTCGAAAAGAGGCTGGCACTCCCTAACTACCTTGCTTCCTTTCACACCATGTGAGTTCTGCAACCTCTGCCTCTCCTTCACTACTGTGAGTGGAAACAGGCTGAAGGCTTCACCAGGTTTCATATGCCAGTGCCGTACTTCTTGTACAGTCTTCAGAACTGTGAGCCAGATAAACCTCTTCTCATTATAAATTACCTGCCACAGGTTTTCCTTCATAGCAACACGAAACAGACTAAGATAACTATAAAGCTGTTTCCAAGCAGCTTGGTGGTATTACACGAAAAAGTTCAATAATTATTTTTTAAATATGAGGTTATACAGGACCCAATAATTTAAAAATACACAATTTATGTTATCTCCTTAAAAGTTAATAAGCATGCAAAAGAAGTAAAAAAAAAGACACAATGAAGAGAAAAATAATCAGAACTGGCCCAGAACTTTAGTGATCTAACATGTAATGAGTTTAGAAGTCACTCATATCCTCACAAAAAGAAAAACTTGAATAAAATGAAAATGAACAAGTCTTACATTCAGCAGAAACCTAAAATTACTGGGCAAACTTTAACTCCCAAATTGGAAAGACAGGTAAATACAAAGACTTAAAGATTACTGGAGCAGAAGTCCAGGAACAAAGGCCACTACTAAAGCCAGTACTGGATTCCTTTTACCTGGAACGTTATGTCCAGCTTTTCACAAAAAGTACAAGGCATGCTAAAGACAAAAACAATGTGTAAAGAGACAAAGCATGAGAACCAGGCCCAGATATGAAGGTATCTTGGCACTATCACACTGAGATTTTAAAATAACTGTAATCAATATGCTAAGCTGTACAGTGGAAAAAGTAGACATTATATAAGAACATATGGGTAACATAGATCCTAAGACCAAATAAAAAATTAAAAGAAAATGTTATAAATAGAAAACCACAAAAACAAAAATAAAGAATGCTTTTGATGGTCACATCAATAAACTGTAAAGAGTGAAAGAAAGAATCAGTGAACTTGAAGAGAGGTCAACATGAATTTGAAAACTGAAAGGCAAAGAGAAAAAAAATAGATGTAATAAAACATACAAGAACTCTGAGACAGTTCCAAGTAGGTATATGTTGAATAGTAATACCAGAAAAAGAAGAAAGAGTGTAAAAACAGGAGAAATATTTGAAGGAATAATGGCTGAAAATTTTCTAATATTATTGAGAAACATCGAACTGCAAATGAAGATGTTCAGAGATGACCACTCAGGATAAATGCCAAATATATATAACTGGGCATATTATCTTTAAGACATGCGAAATGAAGAGAAAATCTTGAAGGAAACCAAGCAGGGTGGGGAATACCACTTATAGAAGAACAAGGATAAACACTGCATTGGCATCTTCAGAAACCATGAAGGCAAAAAGAGAATACAGTGAAATATTTAGCTTTAAAGCAAAATCCAACAATCTGAAATTCTGTATCTGGTGATGTCTTTATTTCTCCTTCATTTTTGAAGGAAAAAAATGAAGGAGAAATAAATACTGTCTTAACCAAACAAAAATAAGAAATTTGTCACCAATAAACTTACTTTTCAAGAACTGTTAAATTATTTAGAGAGAAGGAGACCTGAACCAAACAAAAATTTAAAAATTGTCACCAATATTAAATTGTCAGGAACTATTAAATTTTTTAGAGAGAAGAAAATAAGCTATGTCAGAAATTCAAATCAGCATAAAGAAAAAGGAATCATTAGAAAAGGAATAAATAAAAGTAAAATAAAATATTTTATTGTTCTTATGATCTAAAAGGTTTTTTTCAAAATAATAACAGAAATAATATATTCAACGATTATAGCCTATCAACAAGTATTACTCATTAGTATCCTTTTCTTTAGGCTTGAAGAGCTCCCTTTAGCATTTCTTATAAGACAGGACTGGTAGTAATAAAGATCCTTAGCTCTTGTTTGTCTGAAATGGCTTTCTCTCTTCATTTCTCAAGAAAACTTCTGCTGAGTACAGTTTTTCTGGTTGGCAGTTTTTTCTTTAGCACTTAGAATATATCTCCCCATTCTCTCCTGGACTATAAAGTTTCTGCTGAGAAGTCTGCTGCTGGGTATTCTAGAATTCCTCTGTTATTTGCTTCTTTTTCCTTGCTACTTTCAGGAGCCTTTCTTTGTCTTTGATTTTGGATGGTTTTGATTATATGGTCACCCCTTGGTATCCACGAGGGTCACTGCTCGTGGTATCCATGCTCCCTTGAATACCAAAATCTATGGATGCTCAAGTCCCTGATATAAAATTGTGTAATATTTCCATATATCCTATGTACATCCTCCATGTACATTAAATTATCTCCAGGTTACTTATAATACCTAACAAAATGTAAATGTTATATAATTAGTTTTATACCATGTTTTTTATTTGTATTATTTCTACAATAATTTCTCTTGGTGTTTTAAACAATATTTTTAATCTGCAGTTGGTTGAATCCACAAACGTGAAACCTGTGAATATAGAAGTTGGACTGTAATACGTCTTAGAATAGTTTTATTTGGATTTAATCCAATTGGAAACTTATGGCCTTCCTCTATTTGGATATTTCTATCTTTTTCCAGGTTTATTGACCTGTGATGACTTGAAGAATTGCATTTTGGGTACTTTCCCATAAGTCCTGAAAATTTCTTCATTCCTCTTTTTTTGTTTCTTTTTTTCCTCTTCTGGTGGTATATTTTCCAATAACCTCTCTCTGGGTCCACAGATTCTTCTGTTTGATGAACTCTGTTGATGTTATTGCATTTTTATTTTATTTTTTTAGCTCCAGGATTTCTGTTCATCATCATCATTGTTGTTGTTATAATCTTTCTGTTAAATTTCTCATTCTGTTCAGTTATTGTTTTCCTAATTTCTTTTAATAGTTACTCTGTATTTTGTTGAAGTACGCAAAATTCTTAAAACAGTTATTTTGACTTATTTTTCAGGCAATTCAAATCTCTCCATCTCTTTAGAACTGGCAACTGGTGCTTTATCTGTCTGGTGATGTTGTTTCCCTAATTGCCCTTGATCTTTGTTGCCATGCGTCAATGTCTGTGCATTTGAAGAAGTAGGTATTTCAGTCTTTATAGACTAGCCTTGTCTGGAAACACATCAATGTTAAGCCTGTTTAGAGGGTCTGGGTAGGTCAGTGGGAATAATCCTTATACTCAGCACCATGGTGGCCATTAAAGCACTAGACCATTGGAACACTTTAAGCCTGGGATTACTGCAGTCAGCATGGTGCCAGGTTATAATCCCATAGCTCCTGTGGCCATCCCATCACTGTGAAGAGACGGGCCCAAAGCCCTGTATTCAATGACATCTGCCTGTTTGTTGAGGTTTGTTCAGAGCTCAAGGCCACTGCAGACTGCAGATGGAGTCTACCTATTAGGATCTATGCTTTCCCACTTGGTGTCAAGGGAGGTTTGGAGACAGTCCACAGATACTAGTCTAGAGTCAGGGCTATAGTAGTCTGCCTGGTGTAGCCAGTGTTAGTGTCCAAGGCAAAGTACTATGCTTATGTCCTCTTTCCCCCAAGTGGACAGTATCTCTCTCTCCACTGTGCTGTTTGGTCTTGGGAGAAGAATGATACAGGTAACATAAAACTGACTTTTCCATCCTCATCAATAAGTCTTGTCTTATTATTATGTTATAACCAGGTACTATAACATTCTCCTTGGTTTCCTTGGCTCTTTTGAAGTTGTTTTTATGTGTGGATAGTTGTTCAAATTGATGTTGAGGGATGATTTCTGCAGAGTCCTAAATTGCCATCTCACATAACTCTCCTTCAGTTCATGGGCAAGTAACATGAATGACAGCAATGTTGTGGAAAAAAAGAAAGAACTTGGAAATACTCTGTTAAGAAGTACTTGCAGTACCTATGACATGTATAGTAATTTCACAGTGGACTTATATTAGTTATAAATGTATATTGCAAACTCTAAGATAACCATTGAAACTCTTTTTAAAGAAGTATAATTGATATACTAGCAGGGGAATGAAATCATGTAAAATGTTCAAGTAAAATTATAAAAGGTAAGAAAAGGGTGAAAGACATAGATTAGGAATAGAGAATAAGAGCAACAAAGAGAAAACAGTAACAAATATGGTACATATAAATCCAACTATATCAATAAACACTTTAGATATGAATAGCCGAAATCAACTAATTAAAAGACAAAGACCATCAGAATAGGTAAAAAACAATACCCAACTATATGTTGTCTACAAAAGATATACTTTAAATAAAAAGTAATCATTTGATTTTTTTTTAAAGGGACAGAGAAGCATACACCATGCTAACACCAATCAAAGGAAAGTTAGAGTAGCTATCTTAATTTTAGGCAAAGCCAACTTTGGAGCAAGGATAATTGCTTGTGAAGAAAATAGGGGCATTAAATGATGACAAAGGCTCAACTCTCCAAAAACCTTCACAACCTTTAATGTGTATGCATCTAACAGTGTCAAAATATGTAAGGCAAAAAATGATAGAACTGCAAGGAGAAACAGATAACCCACTACTGTATTTGGAGACTTCAATACCCTCTATCAGTAACTGACAAATGTAGCAGACAGAAATTCAGTAACAACACAGTTGAACTCGACAGCACTGTAAATCAACTGGATATAATTGACATTTAGAAAATACTTCACCCAACAACAGAATACACATTCTTCTCAAGCTTCCATGGAACATTCACCAAAATGTGTACATTCTGTGACACAAAACACATTTTAACAAGTTCAAAAGACTAGAAATTATAAAAGTATTCTCCCAAACCATGATGGAATTAAGCTAGAAATCAATACCTGAAAGATAGCTTAAAAATTCCAAAACATTTGCAGATTAAACAACTTACTTTTAATTAACACATAGGTCAAATAAATCTCAAGAGTAATTTTAAAATATTTTGAACTAAATGAAACTGAAAATGAAACATCAAATTTGTATGATGCATCAAAAGCAATGCTTAGGGGAAAAATCTAACATTGAAGGCATATATTAGAATAAAGATCTAAAATCAGTAATCTCATTTT
>PVKP010024198.1:0-35316 GCA_004027715.1 Plecturocebus donacophilus | reverse complement strand
TGTTAATTCCCAGCTCCGGAATCTATGTACTTTTCACTGTGCGACTCGCAACGCTAGCTAAAACAGCAGCGTTGAAATTCGTGGTGCCTTTCTGCCCGGGGGTCTCCGGTCTGGCTTCTCAGTCCCTTTTTCAATCAGCTGGATGGACTGCTCTGACTTCCCAGAGCGCCAAACATCATCCAAAAGGAGACTCAGTCCCATTTACTCCGCACCAAGAGCCGCCGAGCCGAGACGCTGGCAAAAAAGCCGCACCAGCCGAAAGGGTCGCGCTGGCGACCCGTGGGGCTCCTCCACTGGGAATGTCCTGGTCCGTGGGCAGCAAAAATTTATCGGTAAGTGTGGCGTCCACTGGCTCTCTGCGCTTTTACTGGGAGCTGCAATCCTGAGCAGCTAGTGATCGGCCATCTTGGATCTCTCTCAGCCGGCCTTCTTTTTTTCTAGAGATTACTGACTATGGAACTAACACACTTCTGAGATGTCAGGTAGGACTGACCTTTACCCCTGGGAAATTCTGTATCTACATCACAGAAGCAGATTCTGCAGAACCTTTAAGGGGTTCATATTTTTTTCCTTCACTGTGGGATAGGCCTAGAATGAGAATTTCCCAAGTTCAAGATACTGCAAACAGCAAAAATTATGATGTTTTTCCGACTTCTATGAACTCATCACAAATAAACATGAGTTATAAGCTAACTCAGACTTAGAAGTCCTGCCACTGAGCAAATGCCTTTGTAATATTTATTCAAGAAGTCATAAATTCAAATATGTGCTCATAAAACATTCTTGAGAGACATTAATAAAAATTAAGGTTTATCAACAGAGTGAGCAAATACATATGAATCATTTCTTTTTAAAAAAGATAAGCAGGCAAGGTATAAGAAAAAATCTTCAAGGCTATATCTTAATTGAAAAAACATGTTAGTTTAAAACAGATGCTGAATGAAATTTCTGATAAATTTCTTTGAATAAGCAGCCAGTCAAGTAAAGGCAAAGACTTTCAACAACCTAGCTGAGCAATGATTTTCCTAACAGTTACAATAAAACCCTCTAAAACCACTTTTAATTCTCTTCTACATACATAGGGAAATGTTCCCAGCTCTAAAAGAAACAGAAACAAATTTAAAAAAAACAGAAATGAAAGATTGCAACACTGTGAAAATAAAAGATAACTATTTATCCCTGCCATATTTATTAATCCGTGCCATAACTAACTAACCAATTGTTTCAAGTTATACAATACTTTGTAAGGAAGATAACATATAGCATGCTTCTTAAACTAACACTGAAAACTACTGAACCACTAATCATTTTATCATTTTATGACTCAAGCCTTGTACTTGCTACATTTCAGATTTGGAATCAAGACTAGCCCTGAGAAAAAATTATGAGAAATAATAGCCCACAGGAAAATGATAGAGAAGAAATGGATGAAAATGACTTACACGAGTTAAGAAAATGAGCTCATTTCTGGTTTTTGAACTTGCCCCAATAATAACCTTGTGTTTCTCGAGGGTCATTTAATTTGTAAATCACTTCCTTTTGCTCACATTGGCTTATAAAGTAGACAGAGCATGTGTCGTCTCATTTAAGCATGAAGCATCACTTCCTTTTGCTCATATTGGCCTATGAAGTAGACAGAGCATGTGCCGTCTCAGACAAGAAAATGGAAAAACACAGAGGGGACAGCTTCCCCAGGACCAGAGTCAATAAAGTACAGCCCGTGTATTAAATCTATTCAGGGACTGTGGATTTTTCGCATGGTCCATGAGTTAAGAATAGTGCTTACTATTCTCAACTGCATTCTTAACTTACTATTCTTAATATACATTCCATACATAGAGTTTATAATTGAGCCACACTTATTCATTTACTTATTAGATATTGCCTATGTCTATGCACTGTAACAGCAGAATGGGGTAGTTGCAACAGAGACCATACAGACCACAAATATTGACTCCCTGGCCTTTTAAAGAAAAGTTTGCAGATCCTTGTCCTAGACCCACAGTGGAGTGATGAGCAAAGCCCAGTGTTCTTTCCATTCCACCGTCTGCCTCTCCTTACACTATTTCAGCATTCGGTTCATCCCGGGTGTCTGAGAAAGTTTATGAAACAGGAATTGAGATACTTGAGCCAGACATGGCAAGTGAGGAGGAGATGGGAGGTACAGTGGACTTGTATCCTAGTTTCCCAATCATGAATGGAGAAGAATCTCACCCATACCTAATTTAGACAATGAGATTTGGGACTTTTTTTTTTTTTTTGAAACAGGGTCTCACTCTGTCCCCAGGCTGGAGTGCAGAGGCACCACCTCAGCTCACTGCAACCTCTGCTTCTCAGCCTCAATGGATCCTCCTACCTCAGCCTCCCAAGTATCTGGGATTACAAGCATGTACCACCATACCCAGCTAATTTTGGTATTTTTTGCAGAGATGGGTTTTACCATGTTGCCCAGGCTGATCTCAAACTCCTGGACTCAAGTGATGGCCACCCGCCTCGGCCTCCCAAAGTGCTGGGATTACAGCCACAACCCACTGTCCCAGCCTGATTTGGGACTTTGAGTTGATATTTGGGTTTGAATTGAGTCTTAGAGTAGATGCTGGAATGAGTTGAATTTTAGGGATGTTGGGATGGAGTGGATGTACGCTGCACATGTGATGGATGTGAATCTTGGGGAGCCAGAGGGCAGGCTATACTGGGTTGAATAGTGTTCCCCCAAAGCTCATGCTGACCCAAAACTTCAGAGTGTAACCTTATTTGCAAAGAGGGTCTCTGTAGATGCAAGCAAGTTAAGATGAGGTCATACTGGATTAGCGTGGTCCCTAATCAGGTGACTAGTGTCCTTCTAAGAAGAGGGAAATTTGGACATAGACACAGAGAGGACAGTGCCGTGGGCACACAGACACAGGGCAGAATGCTGGGTAAAGGCAGAGGCAGAGGCTGGAGCCAGTGACAGCACGGATTTCCAGACACCACCAGAAGCTGGGGAGGAAACCAGCAACAGATTCTCCCAGAGCCTCCAGTTGGAACCAGTCAACCTTGGTTCTAGTCCTTTAGCGTGCAGAACTGTGAAAACAATAAATTTCTGTCTTAAGCCATCCAACCTTAAGTACTTTGTTATAACAGCCCTGGGAAACTAACGTAGATGGCCTTGACAAAAGAATTAAGGTCAAGAGAAAAGGAGACAGTGGTGGATGTTCCATCACATGAAACCATTTTGTTTAAAATATAAACTGAGTATGTCTAGAAGATCATGAGGAAAAACAACACAAAAGCAAAAACCCAGAGGCCTTGATAACTACGCTGATTAGGTTTTACAAACACTGCAGCCAACGTAAGCAGAAGTGGCTTACACAGGAAACTTTTCTCCCCAATGGGTCTGTTTACAAACCCACCCTTGAATTCCAAGCTTCGCCTAGTCACCTCACCATGACTGGCAAACAAAACACATTTTACAACAGGGAAAACAGATGAACTGAAATCGCCCCTAAGGACATTCCTGCCACGCCTCTTCTCTGAAATAATCTTAAATCTCCACAGAAAGCCTAATTTTTAGAGTACATTAGAAAGGGCGCGTAAAAACGGAACTGTACATCTTCAAAAAGATACAGCAATGCATAAAAGAATCATCTCAGTCACTTCCAGAATCCCCAGCGGTTCAGTGTACACCTGTCACCTTACTTCACACCAGACATTCTGTAGGCCAAGCTGGTCCGACCCACGGTTCGAGGGCTACATGCAGCCCAGGACAGTTCTGAATGCAGCCCAACACAAATTCGTAAACTTTCTTAAAACAAAATGAGATTTTTTTGCGATTTTTAAACGTTCCTCAGCTATTCTTAGCGTTAGTGTGTTTTACATGTGGCTCAAAACAATTCTTCTTCTAGTGTGGTCCAAGGAAGTCAAAAGACTGGACACCCATGCTGTAAGCTAATTCACCCCACACAATTTTTAGCATGACTGTTGCAGGAAGTGTAGGCAAGATACGTTCCTTCATTTCTTCAGGGGTGCAAGGAAATGGTGGGAAAGACATGGGGTTGTAGAGATGAGGTATAGCTAAGTCTAACATTCAGTGCTGACTGTGTTTTCCTATGTCAGCCAGTCAAAATTCAAATTGATTGCTTTAAAGCTTTTTTTAAAAAATCATATATGTTATGAGTATAGGTGCCACAACTTCATAACAAAGTTGTCCTTAGGGGTCCTTATTAAAGCCCATGCATTTTAGTAGCTAAATTCCTTTTTAACAGATTCACAGGAGACCCATCTGACACAGAATTTTTCTCTTTATCATCATGTCATGTTGTAATTTAGTATCAATTATTTTAACAAACTCTTATTTCTAATCTAGTTTCTTAATCAACTCAGGCACAGTATTATTCTCCTCTAGATTTGCATTCCAATATATCATATACAATGTTATTTTCCTCCTGCTCTCTCCTTCCTGCTTCATTATTTTCCTCTGGTGTTCAGCAGATTTGTATGTTAAATAACCAGTGGTGAGGGAAAGCAAATGCCAGCTTGACACCAGCACTTTATGGGAGCACATTGCTGGCTGGGCCATTAGCATCGTGCTCATGAGCCATCACTTAGTTCCCAAGAAGGGTGAACTCCCAATACAAATGAAAAAAACCCACTTATTTCTCTGAGTAGTCTACAGCACATTCATGAAAATATTTCCTGAGACTGGGAATTCTTGAAATGCTGGCCATTGTAAACCCAATGTCCCCATCGCCAATGAAGAAATTCACTGGGTCTCTTAGTGGAAAGAGAAAATGTGTGTCTTCCTTTCCTCAGTCCCAGAAATAAGCAACCAAATAACAGCCTAAACTCTGGAATCCCTGCACGCTAGGTAGCCTCACGCTACTGCCATGAGAGAAGTCCTGCAGAAAGAAGCCCAGGGGCCAACTAACTTCCTCAGACTCCTCTCAATGATCCCCACCTAAGGGAACAAGCGCTTCTTTTGGCATCTGACCAAAGCATGCAGGGATCTTTGTGCTAAAAAGAGTGGGCAGGCAACCCCTAAGCATGTTACCTTATTCTGCTCACACACATATTGTATCCTTAGCGTGTCCATCGCTCTGATCATGGATTGCATGGCGGTGAATATGTTTTGGTAAACCAGCTTCGTGAACCCCTTTCTGTCTTCATCGCTGTAACCAGACCCATGGATAATTCTCATCTGCTTGATAAAGGTGCTTTTCCCACTTTCTCCAGTTCCTGTGAGACAAAACAAGTAGAAAACGCTGTCAGCAGACTTCCAAAGGAACACACGGAGAAACAGAGGACCTCCTGGCAGTATTAGTCCACATCCCAATTAACAGGTTGATGGGATGGATTTGGAAGGGACTCGCAAACACTTACGCAGTTTTAGGCTACAGAGCAGTGCCAACTCGAGCCTCCAGCAAGTGCCATCTTCGGTCCAGGAAAACACTTACCTACATCCTTGCCCTGAGTCCTTGAGAAAACAGGCAACCATGTCTGAAAGACCTGAGCATTTGAGGGCTGTGTCACTATGAAGACAGCAGTAGCAGTGATAGGGCTGCTTCAGAATGCAGGGTGGATTTGAGCCATAGGAACACACGGAGGAGAGAAAAAGGCTCATTAATCAGTCAATTTCTTCCTTTCAGATACATGAAATATTCTTCATCCTAGCACAAGAAAGCACCATTCCCAGTGGTGCCAAGTGTCTATGTGCTCGCATCTTTTCATGTCTCAACATGCAGTTCAGAAGGTCCTCAAAACTCGTAACACTTGCACACAGCAGCCAAGGAACACTTTACAATATTAAGCCATTCCTACTGTTCTTAAATGTACATTGATGTCCACATAGAACATAAGTGAAATATGACATCAAAACTCTACATTCATATTAGATTGAGATTTTGCTTGAAAAGCCAGTAAAAGCTGCAGTATAAGTGACAGAAATTTAGACAATAGAATTAAAATATTTGCTAATATTTTCTTTGATAATTTATCACATGATATCCCAGTACTGTGTTTGGAACATGATATATCCTATTCATGGTTCATTTCCAAATCTAAGAATTGCTTTAAGAATTGTATTAACAGTTCAGGTTGATATGCCCCTATCAGGGCAAAGTTTCAACTGAAATAAAACTTTCTTCAAATTGAATGAATGAGAAATGACAACAGAACAAAAACAGCTCAAGAAAAGTTGTATACTTTAAATAGATGCACCATATAGGTTGTGAATTACATGTCTATAAAACTTTACACAAAAGGAAAAGTTGGCCAGTCATGGTGGCCCATGCCTGTAATCCCAGCACTTTGGGAGGCCAAGGCAAGTGGACCACTTGAGGTCAGGAGTTCAAGATCAGCCTGGCCAACATGGTGAAATCCTGTCTCTACTAAAAGTACAAAAAATTAGCCGGGCTTGGTGGTGGGTGCCTGTCGTCTCAGTTACTAGGGAGGCTGAGGCAGGAGAATCACTTGAGCCTGGGAGGTGGAGGTTGCAGTGAGCTGAGATCGCGCCACTGCACTCCCCTCTGGGTAACAGAGTGAGACTGTCTCAAAAAGAAAAAGAAGTAAAAGTCTAACTCAGCATTTCTGTCAAAAGTACATAAATTATGTGAAAATCTTAATTAGAACAATACAAGTAGTGATTTTGTTATACTGATGGCAAAAATTATGGAACAGTAAATGATTTATTAATTACAAATTTTTTTTTATTTTTAATTTTTTTTGTAGAGACAAAATCTCACCATTTTGCCCAGGTTGGTCTCAAACTCCTGGCCTCAAGTGATGCTCCTGCCTTGGCCTCTGAAAGTATTGGGATTACAGACATGAGCCACTGTGCCAAGTCTTATTAATTATAAATATGTTTATTATTAATCCACATTTTGTCGGTTCGACAGAACACCTAGTCTGCAATTACAGTGAAATTCAATCGTCTTTGACATTTTAATTACAGAGACATGTGTGTCATGGTTGGAGGATGTAACATAGTAATAGCAGTTTGTTTGCTTAATTGTAACCTGTAACCATTTAAACTTATGGGATGTGGGTATCCATGTGTACTCTTACCAGGGCTCTGCAAATACCAGGGTGGAGCCTGTTGCAAGGACGCAATTCAGATCAAACTCTTAGAATTTGGTAAGATTCTTCCTTGAAAGAAAATATTTCTTCAGATTGATCTTCTCAAAATACAAACCTGCTTTTCTCTCTCCCCCTACCTTCAACTCAGAACCTTCAATGGCTTCCTACTCTACTCAGTATAGAAGATTAAACTCTTTAGTGTGACCAAGAAGGATGTGTGGTCAGGCACTACTGTCTTCTCCAGCCTCTTCTCACAAAGCACCTGCTTCCACCCTCTGTGCTCCAGCCCCACTGGCTTCTTCCAGACCCCCTTCTGGTAGCCTTTGTGCATGATATTCCGTTCCCAGAATGGTCTTCTGTGTCCTGCTCACCTTCGCTCTTGACCTTGCTTGGCCTACCTGACAAGGTCAAGTTCCTGTACACTAGGTTCTCGCGGTGCCATAAGCTTTTCTTTGTGGCAACTGTCTCAGCTGCACTTTGCACATTAATGTAATTCTCTGTTTAATATGACCAGGCATGGTGGCTCACACCTGTAATCCCAGCACTCTGGGAGGCCAAGGCAGAAGGATCACTTGAGGCGAAGAGTTCAACACCAGCCAGGGCAACATAGCAAGACCTTGTCTCTACCAAAAAACAACAACAAAAAAAAAACAAAAAAACCCCAACTGGGTCTGGTGGCATATGCCTGTAGTTCTAGCTACTCTCGAGGCAGAGGCAGAAGGCGCACATGAGCCCAGGAGATCAAGGTTGCAGTGAGCTGTGATCACGTCACTGCACTCCAACCTGGGTGACAGAGCAAGACCCTATCTCAAAAAAAAAAAAAAAAAAAAAAAAGTATCTTCCCTACCAACCTGTAAATTCCATGAAGGGAGATGAGCTATATTTCTTTTAACTCATATTGTTTCTCTTTGCACCTGGTATAACATCTCACACTTGGTACATGCTTACTGTTTTTAATTGATTTTTTAAATTTTGATAAAATGCACATAACAGAAATTGTATCATCTTAACCATTTTTAAATGTACAGTTTAGTAGTGTTAAGTACATTCATAGTGTTATGCAATCAATCTCCAGAACTCTTTGCATCTTGCAAAATCGAAACTCTGTACCCATTAAACAACATTGCTCATTCCTCTCCCCCTCCCAGCCCCTGGTAACCACTGTTCTCCTTTCAATCTCTTATGACTCTGACTATTCCAGGTGCTTCAAACAAATGGAATCATACAATATTTGCCACTTTGTGACTGGCTTATCCTTCACTTAGCCATAGTGTCCTCAAGGTTCATCCTTGACATGTTGTAGCATGTGCCAGAATTTCCTTCCTAAGATTGAATAACTCTCAGGAGTTTTTTGAATACATAATGGTGATGAAAAATTCCTGCAGTCTCAACTACCTGTACTATCCACAACTTGGGGAAAGAGGATATGTTATCCTCTGTTCACCCTGTGAGCTACGTAGGTTGCAATGATTCCAACCATGGTGTAAACAACCACACAGCGTGGTGAGCAGGAGCCTCATCCTGACTCTGATTCCCCTTCTGGGTTACCAGTCCAGTCTCAACAATGGCACATGTTGGCACAGTCACCGTGTGCCAGGTACTCTATGCAAATTATCCCCTTTAATCCTCACCACCACATGATAAAGTATATGCTATTACTGATACAGTTCAGATCTGTGTCCCCGCCCAAATCTCATGCTGAATTGTAACCCCCAGTGTTGGAGATGTGGCCTGGTGGGAGGTGACAGGATCATGGGGGTGGCTTCTCATGAATGGTTTAACACCATCCCCTTGGTGTTCTTGCAAGATCTGGTTGTTTACAAGTGTATGGCACCTCCCCTCCTCACTCTCTCTTGCTCCTACTCTCGCCACGTGATGTACCTGATCCCCCTTTGCCTTCCACCATGATTGTAAGTTTCCTGAGGCCTCCCCAGAACCCAATCAGAGGCCAGCATCATGCTTAGTGTACAGCCTGTGGAACCCTCAGCCAATTCAACCTCTTTCTTTATAAATTACCCAGTCTCAGGGATTTCTTCATAGCAATGTGACAACAGGCTAATACAATTAATATTTTCATTCTACAGATAAGAAACCTAAGATTCTGATTGGTTAAATAATCTCTGTAAGCTCACAGTCAGCAAGAGAAAGAACTGGGATTTACTCAGAACTGAACTTCGATGACAAACTCTATTAGAGAAGAATGTCTTGGTCTGATCTAAAAAGGGCAAACCCAAAGTTCACAGCCACACCCTGAAGCTTAAACCTGAGCCAACAAACTGTCTTGCAGGCTCAGGCTGCTGGGACACACAGGAGAACCCTCAGATGGGGGAGTATCCTCACACACAGTCTCACTGGCCTTGCTTCAGCCTCGACAGACAGGATAGGCAGGCACTGTCTTCCCATCTCGAGACCAGAAAACTGGCAATTAGGGGGCAAGCCAAGGTTGGGTGCAGGTACAGAACCGGGGCTGGAAGTCAGGAGCCAATGCCTTGGCCTTCGACGTTCACCACAGACATCATGTACCCTAGAACGGATTTCCTTCCCCTGCATGCCGCAAAAGTCAGCCCTGCCTGCTTTAAGCCCTCAAAGTGCTTTGGATACCCAGAAGCAGCACATTGCCTAAATGCTTGATTGCCGATACATCTCTTACCACACCTTTCATCCAGTAAAGGCAGGGCTCAGGAGTCACACATTTAGGTACCATGAACAATGCGCCTGTTTTATATAAAGCACTCAAAGAAATGGTCAATGAAGGAATGAACAAAACAAACATGATAAGTCTGCAGGTTTCCTCCGTAGGCCTTATATCATGGGCAACCTCAGAAAAACAAGACATGACTGAAAGAGGATAAACTGTGATGAGACCATGTCCCCTGGGAGCCACCATTTCATAATGACTCTTGGCTGCATAAACCCTATATGAGAAGTGAGGACCTGTAGAAAGATCTTACACTGTCCAAGCTCTGTTCAAAGTCCCAAATCAGATTAGCCCTCTGTTCCTGCAGCATCTTGGAATCCCTGCATCTGACTGATACTGCCATGTCTTTTCCTATTCCACTCAGCAGAGCTGAGCTCCAATCCAGTGCTAGATTACCCCAAGCAAACATCAATATAGCTACCTTTACACGTTGTGAAATGATGTAAGTGCAGAGATTATGTAACTACCTCAAGACAAGCAGTGGTTTTAGACCTGAAGCCAGAAAAATCACTTAAGACACACTCAAAAATCTACACTAAGAGAATCTTTTTGCTAATAAGAGTCATTCACTTACAATGTTATTAATAGTTAAAGCTAACCCCACCACCAGCCCCAAACACACAAACATTTTTTAAAAGCCACTGATTGTTGCTTTCATACATGGAGGATTTCAAAAAGAAAATGTTAAAAGTGATTTTAAGGGTTCATACAAGAGAAGATACAGATGTATTCGATAAATACTCTTATTTTAGAATATTCTTTAGTTTTAAATTGTGGTTGTTCAAAGAATTAAAAAGCCAAACGTGGGGCAAAAAAGGGCAGGGTAAAGGCAAAGAAGAGCACCTGAAAGACACACAGCACCAAGGGCTAAGGTCGAGAGAGCAGAGGCTCACCATGCAGAGATCTTCCGTTCTCATTTAAGCCTTAGCATAATCCAGCTAGTATGTTTTTGTTTTTCAGAAGGAAAACTGAAAATCAGAAAGATTAAATTGGTTGTCCAAGGTCGCTCAGTCTGAAAGTGCTGTGGCTTGGGTCCAAATGCAATTTTATGTTGGTGTATGGACTTCCCAGAATAGCACCCCTAGTTATGGGGTGTTACCCCTAGTTATGAGCTGGTTTTACACTGTGTATTTCCCCAAGTACATGGTCTCAGCCATTGCTCCTATCAGCTTACGTGCAGTCTTCACCTGGTACAAAGATTCCAACCCTTGGAACTTTACCTTTTAGCCTGCAGATATCTGCTGTAAATAAGATGGTCCCAGCAGCAGGTGAGTGCAGGGGAAGATAGATGACAGCGTTTTTTTTTTTGTTTTTTTTTTGAGATGGAGTCTAGCTCTGTCGCCCAGGCTGGAGTGCAGGGGCATGATCTCAGCTCACTGCAACCTCCACCTCCTGGGTTCAAGCAATTCTCCTGCCTCGGCTATCCGCCAGCCTCACCCTCCCAAAGTGCTGGGATTAACAGGCATGAGCCAGAGCACCCAGCTAATTCTTTCTGAAAGTGGTGACCAGGACCACAGGGACCAGTTAAACTCAAACTAAGGATCTCAGTGGAGTTTCCTCACTTAGTCTAAACAGAAACTCAACACGCAGACATCAAGTGTATGACTGTTCATTTATTGATGAAAAGCAAAATCAAAATCGAAAGGGTAATTTTTAGAATGAAAATTACTGGTGATTGGAGGACTGGGTGGCTTAGATTCTACATCCTACCTACCTACCTATCAGAGTGTGTGGTTTGGTTCAGTAACTTGGGTCTGCTCTGCCTTGTTGCTTACCTCTTTGTGAGGAGTTACTCACCTGCACCCCTACAAAACACATGTGCTGGTGGAGGGTACTCTGCGGCCTGAACAGCTGCAGACAGAGAAGAGAACAGAAGCCCTCACCCTGGCAGCTGCTTTTTGGTTTACAAGGAGCGGGGAGGTCTTTTAACTGAAAGGTGAATTTTGGTGTCTGGTTCCAAAGGAATTCACTTAGATGTAATGGGGCTAGGGATGGAGGGGTCACAGCCCAGAGGGCTTGCGATCCTGGACCCAGTCCATAAAATCACTGAGTGAAAGAAGGAATAAAATTAACATTCCATCTCTAGACTCTGTTTCAAATATAATTAAGGGAAATGGCTCTTCTGATTTAGTTTTTCTCTGTTTTCATATTTGAAAATGAAATCCAACAATGGTAATAAGTACTTTTAAACCTTCAGTGTTATCAAAAGCCTACCATATATATATTTTGGAGACAGTCTTGCTCTGTTGCTCAGGCTAAAGTGCAATGGCATGATCTCGGCTCACTGCAACCTCCGCCTCTGGGTTCAAGCAATTCTCGTGCCTGAGCCTCCCCAGTAGCTAGGATTACAGGCGTGCACCATCACACCTGGCTAATTTTTGTATTTTTAATAGAGACAGGGTTTCATCATGTTGTCCAGGCTGGTCTCAAATTCCTAAGCTCAGGCCATCATCCTGCCTCGGCCTCTCAAATTGCTAGGATTACAGGCATGAGCCAACATCCCTGCTATATTTGAGATAGTTGTTCACATCATCCGACTGCAGCTGTCCTTTGTCATAAAATCAGTGGCGCCCTTCTGGGGAAAGCACCCTGGCTAGTAATAGATTCACTAGAAAACTTAATGTCCCTTTCTCTGCCTTTGTCCTCTCTGACCTCTCAGCAGGGGGTAAAACTGCTCCTGGTCTAAGGCTCCCATAGTCTCCCAAGTCTCCTGCTCTACAGCTTTGCCTGGGTTCCTCTGCCTCCCGTCTCCCCTTAAACTTGGGCTATTTCCTTTTCGAGGGCGGACACTCAATTACTGGTTAAACTGAACATAGAGACCTTGCTAGTTGGCATATACAGATAATCTCTGTTCTATTTGAAGTTAAAGCTCACCTCCACTGGCTTCCTGCTTACTGTGGGTGAGAGCTGTGTGCCTCTGACCTTGTGGGTTGAGGGTTTTCGTACAAGACACTTGCTCCTGGCCTTTCACTAAACCAGCATTTCTCAAACGTCAATTATTTGTATACCAACTTTGTGATTTTTGTCATACCCATATGTCACCTGCATGGTTACTTAATATTTAGCTTTATTTTTTATTTAAATAAACTTGTAATGAAAGGAAACCTGAGTGTCACAAGTAAAAGGTATTTCCCATGATCGAACTAAATATAACGAAATGAATGACTTCAGCAATATTCCAAATAAAAACATTCTTGTCTATCATCGGTGATCTGGGAATCACTTTTTGGAAAATAATACAAATGAATTATCATTTCTTAATGTGAAATTTGCCCTTTAACTTTTCAAACTTAAAGGAGATTCCCCCACTCTTGTCTCTAGAGTCTTCTGAAATTCTACCCATGAACCTCATCCAAATACAAAATAACCAAGGGTTGAAACTCATATAACTGAAAAAGGCCTTTGAAGACAGGAGGAAACAGAGGCCAAAGCAACATAAATCTTTCCCAAGTGATAGTCCAAGGACATTGGAACAGAAAGCCATTGTTCTAAAGTTTACATAAAATTCAGAAAGACTGCCTTCCCAAGTGCCAAAGGGGGCTGATAAAGCTTCCTAAATAGGAAGCACCATCTCCAATTATCTGTGATGTGTTCTGAAACCATTGTGAGAAGCCACTGTTTTTAGCTCAGTTTTGCACGTGACAAAGTAAATAGAACAAAAGAAGTCAGAACAAGAATGAGGACATAGTTCTGGATGTTGCTCATGCTGTCTAAATCATCTATGTGCCCAACAGGTGGAAGACAGACACGCACATAACTGATGTGGCCAGCAGGTTGGCTCTCTAAGGACGGGGACCTTTTTTTCCCTTTTATTTCCTGGTATCTTTGGAACCTAAAAGAGCACAGAGTAAAAGCCTAATAAAATATGCACGAATGGGTATTTATTGGCTGTAGACAGCCAGGATGCCTTTGGTTTTGAAAAGCAGTAAGACGTGGATTTCCCGCTCAGAGGAGATGAGTCCGTTGAGTATAAGAAGCAACCTAACCAGTGAGCAGGTGCTCTGACACCCACTCTTTCTGATGAAGACACTTGAGGCCAACACATGTTCCATTTCAGGGCTTTTTAACAGAGCGATAAAGGACTTGAGAACATTCCTTTTGCGATCTTTAGGAAGCAGCGGTTCTCAGCAGCAGGCCTGCCCAGAGGATGGTGCCAGGCCTTTGGGGGCACTCTGCTTGGCCCCAGAGAACTCATAGCTGACCTTGGGCAGTAGCTACCCATGCAGTGGGAGTTTCTGCACCTCTATATACTGCAATCCTGGTGCTTGTCACTCTAAAGGTACTCATTTATGAGAGAATTGAGTCATGCTGAGAAAAATTCCAAATGATTCCCTACCTAAGTGCAGGACAGCAACCAATGAGGGAGAGAGATCTTCATTAAAAATACAGATTCTTGGGCCCCTTGTCAGGTCTAGTAATTTTGATCAGTTTGAAAATATGCATTTTCACCAATATTCCAGGAGTTTTGATCCACCCAGTCTACAGACTAGTTGGGAAACACTTCTCTGGGGCCCTTCCAAGGGGAACCTGTGTTAATAGAACATGCCTGGGACTGGAATACTCAAGCTATTACATCACATTTAGTTTAGTTGATGGTTTTTTCCAAGCAAGTTCCAATTTTATTTCTACAGGAATAAAATATCCCCTCTGGAGCTCTGTTTTTCAATTTCCGGGGGGAAAACATTTTTAAAGTGCCAGTAAGATTCACTTCTCCAAGTTACTACTGCCAGTTTCTGCCCAGGCCCTTCATCACCACCACAGCCAGGGCACTCTCCCAGCTTCTGTTCTTGCAAATAGAGGAGGTGCTATTTTTCACCATAAAAGGAGAAGTAGCAATAATTCTAGGCAATACAGAACTGGAAACAATTGGAGACAGGGTTCATTGCTGCTCAACAAAAGAGGTTAATACAAGGCTTTTGAAACAAAAAAAAAAGAAAGTTGAAAGAAACTAAGTGATGAGGCTCAATACACAGTTTAAGATTAAAAACAACAATGGCAGAACAATGGAGCAGAATTCAAAAGATGTTGCATTATTTTTGTTTTTTTGTTTTTGAGACAGAATCTTGCTCTGTTGCCCAGGCTAGAGTGCAGCCACATGATCTCTCAGTTCACTGCAACCTCTGCCTCCCAGGTTCAAGCAATTTTTCTGCCTCAGTGTCCCAAGTAGCTAGGATTACAAGTGTAAGACATAGTGAACTCCAAGTTTCTCTTCAAAGAATCAGTATGTCAGTATGTTAAGCTCTGTTATTCTTTAATTCTCCATTTTAAAGTTTAACTTCCTGGTTCTCTTCGCCCCCTTGTCTCTAGTTTCAGTAAACAACTTTCCTGCTATTTCGAATCAGTAATTCACATGTTCCCCTGGTCACCTGATTTGACCTGAGTCACCCCTGGTCACTGGCTCTGACCTGTTCCGTAACTGTCCTTCCTGCCAAACTACCCCCCCCACCACTCCAGCTTGTACCCCTGCTCTCTTTAAAACAGCCAGTAGGAATTAGCTTAGACTGTGTGGTCTAACCCTAGCCAATAGGGGAACGACACCGCAGTAGGGGCCACCTGGGTCAGGAATAAGAACCCCTTCCCCTCCCTTGTCCAGGTGTGTACTGGCCATTGCTCCATCTGTGAGATGCACCCTTCTATAGAAGTAAATTGCCTTGCTGAGGAAATTTATATTCAAGTGCTACTTTTGTGGCGCCAAAAATTTACATATAACATAAGTGTGTGCCACCACATCCAGCAAATTTTTGTATTTTTAGTACAGATGGGGTTTCACCATGTTGGCCACGCTTGTCTCAAACTCCTGGTCTCAAGCAATCTGCCCACCTCGACCTCCCAAAGAGCTGGATTATAGATGTGAGACACTGTGTCCCACCTTTTTAGTCTTTTTGATTCTTTAAACTGCAAAACCATCTTTATCTCCTCACCAAGAAAAGCAGCAATTCCAAATATTTCCTGGTACCTTCTATCATCTTTGGGTCTCATTTTGATAAAGAAAGAATTTCCAAGTCCTAACTTGATTTGTGAGTAGCTCTTGTATCAGGCAAAGTCAAAGGGTCACGCTAACAATTTTTAATCACAGAGAATTTCTGAATAATTGTTTTTCTAATTTGAGATATCAAAAATATTTCTTCTATATGCCACATGTGCATTTTTTGTACATCTGTATGCATCTTTTTTACTGAGTATTTTACATATTTATGTAAATTTTCCAAATTTACAAAGCATTTTACATATTTATGGGGTAACTGTATGTGTTACATGCATAAAATCAAGCCAGGATATTTGGGGTATCCACCACCTTGAATATTTATCATGTCTATGTGTTAGTAACATTTCAAGCCCTCTCTTCTAGCTACTTTGAGTATACAATACATTGTTGCTTACTATGGTCACTCCACTTTGCTATCAAATATTGGGCTTATTCCTTCTAACTACATGTTTGTACCCACTAATCAACCTCCCTTCATCCTTCCCTCCCACCCACACACCCTTCCTGGCCTTTGATATTTATTATTCTGTTTTCTGCTCCACAAGACCAATGTTTTATCTCCCACCTATGAGTACGAATATACAGTATCTGTCTTGCTGTGCCTGGCTTATCCCACTTAACATAATGACCTCCATTTCCACCCATGTTGCTGCAAATGACAAGATTTCATTCTTTTTTTTTTAATGGCCAAATAGTATCCCACTATGTATATATACTATACTTTTTTTTAATCCATCTATCCATCAATGGACACTTAGGTTGATTCCATATCTTTTCTATGAATAGGGCTGTGATAAACATGTGAGCACAGGTATTCCTGTGATATACAGATTTCCATTTGAATAAATATCTAGTAGTAGGATTGCTGGATTATATAGTAATTCTATTTTGAATTGTTTGAGAATCCTCTGTTTCCATAGTGCTTGTATTAGTTTACATTCCCACCAACAGTGTATGAGAGTTCCATTTTCTCTGCATCCTTGCCAATATGTTTTGTCATTTTAATAATGGCCATTCTAACTAGGGATCAGTGTTCTCATTATGGTTTTGATTTGCATTTCCTGACCATCAGTGATATTGAGCATTTTTTCACATATCTGTTGGTCATTTGTATGTTTTCTTTTAAAAAATTCATATTCATGTTCTTAGTCCACTTTTTAATTGAATTGTTTTTTATTGTTCAATTGTTTGAGTTTCTTGTATATTCTGGATATTAATCCCTTGTTAATAGTTTGCAAATATTTTCTTTCATTCAATGAGTTGTTTTGCTGTTTTTTTCACTCTGTTGAGTGTTTCCTTTGCTGTATAGAAGCTTTTTTTTTTTTTTTTTTTTTTTTTTTTTTTTTTTTTTTTTTTTTTTTTTTTTTTTTTTTTTTTTTTTTTTTTTTTTTTTTTTTTTTTTGGACAGGGTCTCACTCTGTTGTCAAGGCCAGAGTGCAGATGTACGATCGTAGCTTATTGCAGCCACAAACTCCTGGGCTCAAGTGATCCTACTGCCTCAGTCTCCCAATTAGCTGGGACTATAGGTGTGCACCACCACACCCAGCTAATTTGAAAAAAAATTTTAATAGAGACAGCATCTCACTGTGTTGTTGAGGCTGGTGTTAAAATCCTGGCCTCAAGTGATCCTCCTGCCTTGGCCTCCAAATATGTTGGGATTACAGGAGTGAGGCATTGCTTCTGATCTGTTCTTTTTGCTCAAGACTGCTTTGCTTTGGCTTTTCAGGCTCTTTTTTGCTTCCATATGAACTTTAGGATTTTTTTTTCTCATGCTGTGAAATATGTTGGTATTCTGATAAGGATTACACTGAATCTGTAGATTACTTTTGGAAATATGGTCATTTTAATTATAGTAATTCTTCCAATCCATGAGCATGGACATCTAATTTCATTTATTTGTGTCCTTTCCAATTTCTTTCCACAGCATTTAGTAGTTTTCTTTGCATAGATCTTTCATCTCCTTGGTTAAATTTATTCCTAGGTATTTTATTTCTTTTTAGCTATTGAAAATGGCATTGCTTTCTTGATTTCCTTTTCAGTTGGTTCATAATTGGTGTATAGAAATGGTACTAATTTTTTGTATGTTGATTTTGTGTCCTGTAACTTTATGGAATTTATTTATCAAATATAGGAGTTTTTTTGGTGGTCTTTAGGTTTTTCTAGATATGAGATCATATCATCTTGTTTATACATTACAGCATTTCAAATGTCTAATAAGATGTGCCTCCCTCAGGCACACTCAGGAAAAAATAAGTTTATATCATCAGCAAAGAGTTACAATTTGACTTCCTCTTTCTCAATTTGGATGCCTTTGATTTCTTTGTCTTGCTTGATTGCTCTGGCTAGGATTTCCAGTACTATGTTGAATAGGAGTGGTGAAAGTGGGTATCCTTGTCTTGTACTAGATCTTAGAAGAAATATTTCGCCTTGTCTCCATTTGGTATGATGTTAGCTGTGAGTTTTTTATAGATGGCCTTTATTATTTTAAGGTATGTGCCTTCTACTTCTAGTTTGTTGGGTTTTTATCATGAAGGGATGTTGAATTTTGTCAAATGCTCTTTCTGCATTTATTGAGGTGATAATATGGTTTTTGTCCTTCATTCTATTGATGTGCTCTATCATGTTTCTTGATTTGCATATGTTGGACCATTCTTGTATCCCTGGTATAAATCCTACTTGGTCACATTATCTTCAGGATGTGCTGTTGGATTTGGTTTGCTAGTATTTAGTTGAAGATTTTTGCATCTGTGTTCATCAGGGACATTTGCTTGTTGTTTTCTTTTTCTGTTGTGTCCTTGCCTGGTTATGGTATCAGGGTAATGCTGACCTTGTAAAATGGAATGATTTAAGGAGAGTTCCCTCATCTTCAATTTTTGGGAATACTTTCAGGAATACTGGTATTAGTTCTTCCTTATACATTTGGTAGAATTTGGCTGTGGATCTATTTGGTCCAGTTTTTTCTTTGTTGAGAGACATTTTTATTACTGATTCAATCTCAGTAGTTCCAATTGATTGGTTTAGGTTTTCTATTTCTTCCTGATTGAATCTTAGTTGGTTGTATGTTTAAAGGAATTTATTCACTTCCTCTAGGTTTTCAGCTTGTCAGTGTATAGTTGCTCATAATAGTCTCTGATTATCTTTTGTATTTCTGTAGTATTTGTTTGAATGTCTCCTTTTCCTTTTCTGATTATGTTTATTTGGGTCTTCTTTAATCTTGGTTAGTCTAGCTAACAGTTTATCAATTTTGTTTATCTTTTCAAATAACCAACTTTTCATTTCATTTATATTTTGTAATGTTTTTAGTCTCTATTTCATTTAGTTTTGCTCTGATCTTTATTATTTATTTCCTTTTGCTAATGTTGGGTTTGGTTTGTTCTTACTTTTTAGTTCCTTGGGGTACACCATTAGGCTATTAGTTTTTGATGTAGACATTTACTGCAGTAAACTTCCCTCTTAAAACTTTACTGTATCTCACAGGTTTTGGTATATTGTGTTCCCATTTTCGTTTCAAAAATATTTTAAATTTACATCTTAATTTCTTCATTGACCAAATAATGATTCAAGAATATGTTGTTTAATTTCTATATATTTGTATAGTTTCCAAAGTTCCTCTTGGTATTCATTTCTAGTTTTATTTCACTGTGGTCTGAGAAAATAATGACATAATTTTGATTTTTAAAAATTTGTTTACTTGTTTTATGGCCTAAAATATGGTCTCTCATAAAGAATGTTCCATGTGCTGATAAGAATATGTATTTTATAGTTGTTGGATAAAATGTTCTCTAAATGTATGTTTGGTCAATTTGGCCTAAAGTCCAGATTAAATCCAATGTTTTGTTGTTGATTTTCTGTCTACATGGTTTGTCTAATGAAGAGAGTGGAGTGTTGAAGTCCCCTACTATTATTGTACTAGACTCTCTCTCTCTTTAGATCTAGTAATATTTGCTTATGGATGTAAGTGCTACAGTTCTGGGAGCATATATATTTAAAATTATTATTTCCTCGTACTGGATTGATCCTTTTACTATTATACATTGACTTTTTTGTCTTTTGAAATCTGTTTTATCTGATGTAAGTATAGTTACTCCTGCTTGCTTTCAGTTTCTGTTTGTATGGCACATATACATGTATATATATACACATATATATATATACACACACACACATACACACACACACACACACACACACACACACACATATTTCTTTGTAGATGGAGTTTTGCTCTTGTTGCCCAGGCTGTAGTGCAATGGTGCAATCCTGGCTCACCAAAACCTCCACCTCCTGGGTTCAAGCAATTCTCTTGCCTCAGCCTCCCAAGTAGCTGGGATTAGAGGCATGCTCCACCATATCTGACTAATTTTGTATTTTTAGTAGAGATGGAGTTTCTCCATGTTGGTCAGGCTGGTCTCAAACTCCTGACCTCAGGTGATCTGCCTGCCTCTGCCTCCCAAAGTGTTGGGATTACAGGTGTGAGCTACCACTCCCGGCCTGCAGGTAATATCTTTTTTCTATCCTTTTACTATGAGTCTATGCGTATCTTTGCAAGTAAAGTGAGTTTCTTGTAGGCAGCATATAGTTAGATCATGTTCCTTTACTCTTTCAGCCAATCTACATCTTTTAAATAGATAATTTAATCCATTTATATCCAAGGTTAATATTGATATGTGAAGTTTTGTTTTTGTCATATAGTTAGCTGTTTTCTGGCTGTTTTCTGGTTCCTTTGTTCATTTCTCTTTTTTTTCTTCACTTGTTTGTCACTGTGGTTTGGTAATTTTCTGTAGTAGTACCATTAGAGTCCTTTTTCTTCCTCATTTGTGTGTTTGGTTAACCAATGTGTTGTATATTTTCATGTGTTTTCATGGTGGTAAATGTTGTCTTTTCACTTCCAGGTTTAGGATTTCTTTGTGCCTTTCTTGTAGGACCAGTCTAGTGGTCATAAATTCCGTGAGCATTTGCTTTTCTGGGAAATACTTTATTTTTTCTTTATTTATGAAGAATAATTTTGCTGGATATAGTATCCTTGGGTGGAAGCTTTTTTCATTCAGTACTTTTTACATGTCATCCCATTCTCTCCTGGCTTGTAAGGTTTCTAATGAGAAATCTGCTGTTAATCAGACAGATGTTCCTTTATATATGACTATAAACTTTTCTTGTGCTGTCTTTAGAATCATCTCTTTGTCATTAACTTTAGACAATTTTACCATAACATTCTGTGGAGAAGACCTTTTTGCATTGTATCTTGAGCATCTTTGAGCCTTCTGTATCTGGATGTCTAAGTGTTTTCTAAACATGGAAAGTTTTCATCTATTATTTCATTAAATATATTTTCTAACACTTTCATTCTCTCTTCACACTTGAGGACACTGATAAATTTTGGTTGTTTTACGTTGTCCCAAATGTCACAAAGGCTTTGCTCTTTTTCTTTATCTTTGTCTGACTTGATTACTTCAAAAGACCTGTATTCAAGTTGAGATTCTTTCTTCTACTTGAGCAAGTCTATTGTTGAAGCTTTCAAATGCATTTTATACTTCATTTAATAAATTCTTTAGTTCCAGAATCTCCATTTGATTCTTTTAAGAAATATCTCTTTTAGGGAAATTTCTCATTCATATCCTGAATTGTTTTTCTACACCTCTGCATTGTTTTTTAGAATTCTCTTTTATCTCACTGATCATCTTTAAAATCAGTATTTTGAAATCTTTATCTGAGATTTTGTGAATTTCTCTTTGATTGGGATCTGTTTCTTGAGAATTATTGTGTTCCTTTGGAGGTATCCTATTAACCTTGCTTTTTTCATGTTTCCTGTGTTTTTATGTCGATATGTGGTGTAACAGTCCAACTTTTTGAATTTGCTTCTATAGGGAAGGACTTTTACCTGAAGACATTTTCCGGGAGGGAGGGAGGGGGAGGGAGAGAGAGAGAGAGAGAGAGAGAGAGAGAGAGGGATAGGGCACTTTGGCTTTGATTTTGCATGCATGCCATTGTGTAGTCCTTACATGATTTCTTCAGCTGTAAACAGTGTCAATGGTGTCTGTGATTTTCTCAGTGGCTTAGGGTGCATTTATTAGTGAGTCTGTGGTAAAGTTTTGCTGGGGACTAAGACTCCAGATAGCCAGTCTACAGGCCCTAGTGGTGGCAGCAGTGAGCTGCGCATGCCTGTCCTTAATGCAACAGTGTACATTGGTTCTGGTGTTAGTAGGTCTAGGTGGGCCAATTCTAGGGCTTTCACTTGGCTTGCCTAGATGCTGGTGGTGGCAGCAGTGGGCCAGGCATGTGGGCAGGTTCTCAGACCACTGGGCAGCAGGTATGATGTGAGCAATGGCAGTAGCAGTGATGGGGCAGCGCACTGGAACCCAAATGGTCCATGCTGTTGTTCCTGGTGTCTGCAAAAGTCTAGGAGAGCCAGTCTCCTGGCCTTCAGGTGGCTTGTACGTGTGGGTACCAGCTGTGGTGGTATCAGCAAGTTGGGTGAGCCCAATCTGAGACCCTGGAAGGAGTGTTCAAGTGTCAACAGTGTTGGACTGGGTTGGTTGATCCCAGGCCTCTGGATGGCAGGCTAAAGTCATGAGGGAAGAGAACTAGGCTGGTAGACTTGTCCTCAGGGCCCCTGGTAGTGAGTTCACGTGCCGGTGCTGATAGGCAAAGGCCAAGCAGTCCATAGGCCACAGGCAGAATGTTCAGGTGGGGCAGCAGTGGCTGCGATACAGGCCTGCCTCCAAAGATGAGGCCACTCAGTGGGAGCTGCTTAGACAACTGTGAAGCTCACAGTTTGCTGGCATCTTGGTTTCACAGTAGCCTGCAGCAGCAGCAATGCTATTTATCTTTGGGCATGTGAAAGTGACTGGCCTCTCCTCTTCCTTCTTGGCCTGGCAGCAGCAGAAGTAGTGTTGGCTTCAGGACAGGACACAGTCCTTTGAGGATTGTGCTCTCAGGCTGGTGCCCACTGTGGGCATGCCACCAGGGAGGGTGGGGTCATTCTCAGTGGGAGCAGCATAGGCAGGTAGCTGGGGGGCTGTGGGTTCCTCACGTCTTAGTCCCACACAGCTGCAGCTGCAGTGGGATTTGTCCTCGAGAAGTATGAAAGAGCCTGGCCTCCTCTGTTCCTGTTTGCCCTACCACAGCAGCCGTAGCATCAGCTCCAGTGAACACAGCCCTTTGCCAGTTGAACTCTCAGAATGGTGGCATACTGTAGCTGCTCATGGCTCAGGGGACTAAGCATGAGCTCTCTTTGGAGCAATGCCACGGCACAATCTCTAAGTCTCAAGGCCTGCAAGAGTTAAGGGCCTCTCACTTGTAGAAATCCCTTGCAGGAAGGTGGAGCCCTGAGGAGGTCATTCATTGACCTTTTCCCCATGTTTGGGAGCTTCTTCCAACTCCCAGCTAATTCTGGCCAAGCAGGCTGCCTTGCTTCCCTCTCCTTTTTTGCTTTCGTGTTCTTCTCAAAATGATGCTTTCCATCACTTCTCTATTGAATGCCAATGTTCTCTCTTAGACGATATATTCAAAGTTTGACTATCTACTTGCTATTTTGGTTCCTCTCCATGGAAGAGGTGTGTACTAGCTGCATCTGGTCGGTCATCCTGCCTCCTTCCCATAAGTTTAAAAATTCAAATGCAATGAGACTGCAAGGCTAATTTTTACTCTAATTTGAGCTATTCATACAATCCAGTTTTTATAACTTATTATAAATATGGTATTCATAAAAAAACAATACACATGTTTAGCTTAGTGTTAAATGCTGTACATTCAGGATATCGTTGTCATTGATTTATATTAATCGTTTGTATGCAGGCACATGATCCAGAGATCTTTGAGATGTGCCAAAACATTATAACTGATGCTTCCATAAAGAGTTATACAATTTTGCTCAGCCTATGTCAATAGCTCCTATGTATAAGATTCCAGAAATGTAACAAAATATACAGAATCTTAAGAATCAAATGCTTATTGGGGAAAAAACTGTTTTGGAAAATCCTTTTGACATCAATTATTTTCCTTAAAAATAAATAAACTTCACAAAGTATAAAGGAAAAAAATCTATTCCAATAAACTCTGTGGCTTGTAGATAAAATATTAGTCATTCTGTTAGAAATACAACTCATTTCACTTGTAAGAAAGGCCAGAAGTTTGGGTGCGGTGGCTTATGCCTATAATCCTAGCATTTTGGGAGGCCAAGGCAGGCAGATCACTTGAGGTTAGGAGTTCAAGATCAGTCTGGCCAACATGGAGAAACTCTGTCTCTACTAAAAATACAAAGATTAGCCGGGCATGGTGGCACATGACTGTAGACCCAGTTGTTCAGGAGGCTAAAGCACCAGAATTGCTTGAACCTGGAAGGCAGAAGTTGTAGTAGGCCAACATCACACCACACACTCCAGCCGGTAACAGAGCAAGATTCAATCTCAAAATTAAAAAGAAAAAGAAGGTTCATAAGATCACTGTCATCTCGAAGAGACTGACTCATAATTATTTTACTTTCTTAAAAAGGCAAATTGTAAGCATATTCATTAATGGTTTTAGAATCTTCCATTATTCACTGCTGCTTCTGAAAATTAACATTTTCCTCATTCTTGCAGAAACATTCACCAAGAAATCACAACACCAGGGCCATGGTAAGACTTTGGCCCCTCAGCCTTTAAAGGAGCACGAGAAGTAATTTAACACTACAGCGGTTAATAGAAGAATGAGCCTGAAGTCAGAACTTGTCCTTGCACAGTTATGATTGTTCAAAAGTTTGGTTTTGCTTATGTTGGAAAAGAAAGAGTAAAGACAAGTTACTTAAAGGAAAAGGACGAAGCTCTAAAAAGAGACAACAGACTTAAAATCTTTAAGCCTCAATAAGGCAGGCACAAAGACAAAGCAACCATCTTGAAAAGCACTATAACGTTTTGCTGAAACACCAGTAACTAGAGTACCTAACCCACCTTCCTATCATTTTCTTATCCACTTCTAAAGGTAAATTTAAAACAGATGCTAAAGAAAAGGAGCTACCAGGATCAAGCTAAGAATGAAAACAGGGGAATTCCAATACTGTAACTTTTTAAAAATAACAATGCATTCCCATTTACCATGGAAAGCTAAGAAATAATCCTCTTGATTCTGTCAGAATCTGTCAGAATATGAAATTAGTTTTATTCAGATGGAAATACATATACAAATAGATATACGGTATTTTTGTAGCCCACCATGGTGATGAAAATATGCAAATTTGCCCTGGAAAGGTCCAGTTTATGAATGCATGGCCAAAGTCACAGCAGGATATTGGACACATAACATCAACTTGGGCCTTATCATTTTCACCTTTCTTTATCTATCCCTGTAGACCTGCTGACACCCTGGCCAGGGTGTCCAGCTCATTCTCACACTGTCCTGCATTACTTTTCCTATAAATTCTCTTAAGTTCCCAAGAAGAAAGTCTCATTCTCTTCTCCCTGTTACTACTATATCTTTACATACCATTGTTGCATTTGCCATGATTTTTATATGTCTTCTCATTTGACTATGAGTTCCCTGCAATCAGCAATTATCTTCTCCCTTTTGAACCCAAGCACCTGACAACATGGGCTATAAGAGTAAATGCTCAAGAAATGTCTAAATAATTTAGGAATTATCTAATATACACTTTGGGAGTCCAAGGCAGGTGGATCACCTGAGGTCAGGAGTTTGAGACTAGCCTGGCCAACATGGTGAAACCCCGTCTCCATTAAAAATACAAAAATTAGCCAGGCATAGTGGCATGCACCTGTAGTCCCAGCTACTCAGGATCGCTTGAACCCAGGAGGCAGAGGTTGCAGTGAGGCAAGATTGCACAACTGCACTCCAGGCTGGGCAGCAGAGCGAGACTCTATCTCAAAAAAAAGAAAAAATTATCTAATATGTACTACTTATCTAATCACCACATAGCCTTGGACTTGTTCTTAGCATTTAATTCAGAGAGGCCTCTCCCATGATAAATGAAATTTACCCTCCCTTTGTAAATCTCCTCTCAATGCCCAAATCAACCAGCATGTTCATGCCTACTCAACTGAGTTCTCATCAAAAGGTCTTCATTACGACATATTTCTGAAAGAGAGAAATTTCTACAACTGTGAATCGGGGTATGCTTAGAGTCATTCCAATCATCCTTTAGTAGGCATCCATGGATTGCCTAGCTGGGCACAATGTAGGCTTGAG
The DNA here is from genome assembly GCA_004027715.1 of Plecturocebus donacophilus. Taxonomy (NCBI): domain Eukaryota; kingdom Metazoa; phylum Chordata; class Mammalia; order Primates; family Pitheciidae; genus Plecturocebus; species Plecturocebus donacophilus. The sequence continues at coordinate 9,403 of PVKP010024198.1, read as the reverse complement.
TTTACACCCCTGCTGGAAAGGTCAATTCCCCAGATTTCTTTCCTCTAGGCCAAAAGCCTTTGAGCCCCAAACTCTCTACGACTAAGACCAAAACATTTGGGTAAGAATTTTTCAGTGTATCTCTTACTGGTAGCCAAAAATATTTCCTTAAATATTTACATTTAATTTCCAAGGGGCAACCTAAAGATCCATGACTAGTAATCACCTCCAGCCCCACTCATCAAGATTTCTATTTGTGGGGAGACATTTTCAAAACAGGCTGGATTCCTCTCTCCAGGATGGGTTAAACTAGCCAAGGTGATTGTATCTTCTGGTTACCCAGAGCAGCCTTGGTTTATAACCATTGTCCTGAGGTGATTATTCATAGCATCCTTTGTATTCTCCAAAGTATCCTGGTCTGGACAATAATATATATGGTCATTTTCGGTATAACTCTGACTTACTGGGGGTAGGGGAGGCTTTATAGCCTCCCCTGGTATTGCAACTCTAATTCACTTCTGAAATATACATTCCAAAATAAGAAAAGCCATAATGAACCAGCTTTTCCTTTTCATACAAATTCTATCTTAAGAAATAACTCAGATTTTCAGTAAGAAAATTGTGGGAGTTGGATGTCTTTCGTATACTGGGAGAATGTACTTTTTGCTCTTGATATAAAACCAGCTGAACAACATAATCCAACTATCTGCTTTGTTCCAGAGAGTGGGGAAACATAAGTGAAAAAGGTCATTTCAACTAAAAAGCAATCTGTAGAGGAGATAGCTATTATCTGTGTTAATTATATCTCCAGTGACCTACTTATAGGAAAAACATCTTTCCACCAAAAGCCTATTTGATGTATCTTCAAAGGCTGTAATTAAACATATAAAAAGAAATTCTGTTGTTATAAGAAAAAAAGAGGTAAAATGAGCTCTCTCTATTTTTGTTCTGTCAATTAGTGGATGCCTTTGCTGTCATAACGAAAGTTATTCCTCCGAGGTGTAAGAAGGAAAAGAGAACAATCTGGGGCTTCCTTTTGTTTTACTCCAGTGATACAGATATGCCCTGTGGTTTTTTTCACTGCAATGACGGAAAAGGCGGATGGCACAATAATTATAATAAGGCAGTCCATTTTGGATTTAATTTTTCCTTGGAACTAAAGAAGACTCTATCCTTGCTGGAATCCCAGATTTCTGGCATACTAGTTGACTGTATGACCTTAAACAAATTACTTAAACCCTTTGACCCTCAGTTTCCTCATCAAGTCAGTGAGGAAAATAAATAAATGTAATAAGTAAATCAATTAAATGATTATAATATAAAAGTATAACAAATCATTATTTGTTGTGAGAATGAAAATCACCTTAGTTGTAGAAAACAGTATTCAAACCTTAATTATTATGGTAAGTGATAAGGGTGATACCTGTGGAAATGGAGAGGAAGAAGAAAATGCAGAGGTTTGGAAAACTCGAGGCATTTGGAAGACAAGGTTGGAAATCGGCAATCATAACCTTTGAGACACTGGTGAACTTGGTGGCATTTCCGTTAACAATGGGCAAGTTAGAAAATGATGCCTGCACCAGTTTCCCAGGCTGCTGTAACAAAGTACCACACACCGGCCTCTGACGGAGCCTCTGAGCAGAACTCTGTGCCACACTCCTCTCCCAGCTCCCGGTGGTTGTGGACAATGCTTGGTGTTCCTTGCTTGTGGCAGCGTAACTACAACCTGTGCCTTTGCCCTCACGTAGTCCTCCTTCCTCTTGTGTGTCTGTGTCCGGTTTTCACTCTTAAAGACACCAGTCACAATGAATTCAGAGCCCACTCAAATCCACTATGAACACAGCTCGACTTGATTACATCTACGGAGACCCTCTTTCCAAATAAGGTCACATTCACAGGTTCCAAATTCATCACAAATTGGAGTAGGAGGGACACGGTTCAACCCAGCATGGTGCCTGTTTGAGAGCAGTGATCACAGGCTCAGTATTCACTGAAATTGGACATAATAGTTTCTTTAGGAGGATTTTTACAGAAATGAAAAGAATAATAGGGATTCCTGCACATTTTCCAAATATAGCAAACTTTTTTAACCTCTAACATGAAAGGGAAAGGGGCTCTTCATTGTTCTCATCTGTCTTACCCACCGTCCAGCTTTAAGCAGCATCTTAAAGAGTTTCTTCTTTACCCCTCACATTATTTTCTACCTGCAGCAACTTTTTAACTCAAGTTGTTGGATTAGGAGTAATTGTGCATAAATAATCATATTATTAAGCTTCGACACCAATGTGGCAACATCACTTTAATTTCTTCTTCAATGACCCCAGAAGTTTGGACTGAGAGATCCCTTCCCATTTAATTTGGTAAGTACATGGTTCAACTCTTTACTATTTAATGAGAAAGTCTTTCAATGGGGTATATAGTCTCTAGTTCAACACAAGCCCTTCCACGAGCTATCCCTGGTCCATATTGTCTGATACCAGGTCGATTCACACATTGACAGTACCTGTTGGAGCCCTGAAAACATTTAAGATTGCCACCCATGAACTCCATGAATTCTACACCTTGTGGCCCTGAAGCCAGCCCTCCTTTTCAAGCTAGAGCTATCATTTTACTCCATTTTACCCAAAATTCCCTCACTCGTCACTGATGGGCCAGCCATTTTCCCATATTATTCAGTTGTTTTGAAATGTTTCTCAGTCCAGCTTTTGTCTCCCCCACAACTAGATTAAAAATAGCTATGTATTTTGTATCCTCCCACAACACCTAGCCTGACAATCTGCACAGAACAGACATTCACATGCTTGCTGGCAGAAAATGAAAGGGCCAGTGAGACAATGTCCTACCATGGCTCTCCTATTCTGGGGCTCTAGGCACTACCCTCAGAGTTGGAGAAAGGAACCCTAACTTTAGAGAACCTCATTTCGGACCTCTTTCACCTTCTCCCCACCCAAAGGAGCAATGAGGACACAGGACCAAGGGACATGCCTATTTGTAGCCCATGTCCTCTCCCCAGCTTCACATTCTCGTTCCAAGCACTTGGGAATCTGGAATTCTCTCCACCCAAATGACCCCAAGCCCACTTCTAAGGCTTGCATGGACCCTCTCCAGTCCATCCTCTTGGGGACGCACATGCCTCTGGTGTACATGTCACTAAGTCTGAAGGTATCCAGGGGACAGGTGTTTGTGAGGGGGTATTGGGAGTGTTGATGAAGCCTGGATGTGCTAGCCGGGGTGCATGTAAGGTCTTTTGCACTGGGGGTGGGGGGGGCAGAGAGAAGGGAACAGCAGCTAGGGGCTTTCATTGGTAATCCTGCCTGGGCCCTCCAAATGTACGGGGCCACCCTGGCTCAACATGCACTCAGGTTGAAGCAGTAACTATCCATGGCAATATTATCTCATTTCCAAGTTTTATCCAGGATATGCTCTTTCAGCCTGGGTATATTTTGGTATAGATCTACTCAGTAAAGAAAGATCTGACTTCAAGTTGTTTGCTAAAAGAACAGTAGACTAAACACAGAGAAAGCCCTCGTCTTCACTCAGGGTTTTTAAGAAGGGAAAGAAACTTTACAAGCATGTACAATTAGTACATATTATTAGCTAAAGGTGCTAAGATTCCTCTGAGTTAGCCAGAGTTTCTGGACCAGATATAATACCCAGGACAATTGGGAGCAATGTCATGTGGTCACATACATATCAATATCCACTCTGAAATACCATCACGGTGGACATCTATGTTCAAAAAACACATATTATCACAAAATACACTCAAGTTAGGCACTACAGCATGAAATCAATTCGACAGTACTAATTAAAAGTACATTTAAACTATCTTCAAAGCAGCCATTAAATCTCACTTTATCTATTCTATATTCCAACCATCGCTTACACATGGAAGTTCAAAGAGAATCAAATGGGAAATGGAAATGAGATGCCCTTGACAAGGCTTTGCTAAGGTCAGGTTGTCCACAAGGGCAACAAAATTAGTCACAGGGTAAAGTGTGCAGATTAAAGTGGTCACCTTCATATTCACTTTCACACAATGAAATTTAGCTATGCTTGGTCTCAAGATCAGACCTCGGATTTTTGCTTACTGGTTATGCTATTGCAGGCCCAATTCCTGTTTTAAATTCAGTATGGTAATGAAAATTCAGCTCTGATTTATCTGATCAGGAATATTTTCAGGCAGTCTGTTTGGTCTTCCCCTACTCCTGCCCTCAAAACACACATTGCTGAATTGTTTTCCATCATAGGTTTAAAGGGAAAAATTTCAACCTTTTTGGCAGATTAGCTGAAAATTTTCATTATACTTTATACAGAATGTATTGCCTGCAAATCAACAAGCGATGCAAATCAAGCATCTTTGGCTAGCATGCTTTGACAGTTTGATGTATTATAAATTCTTTAGCTCTTCTTTTCCTCCTCTCCATCCTCATCCTTTTTCAAATTTTGAATCTTCAATTTCTATTCATCTACTAATGCTGACAACTCAAACTCTGTCCTGCGGATAAGCAGGGTCTTTCAACTTCCTTTATGTGGTCAACCACTGGCATTAACTCACCCCAGCCTGACCCCCTTCTCCCACAAAGTACATCTTGTGGCAAGCACAAAACTAGTCAAGGGACTAGAAAAAGTGGGACCTCATCATATACATGCACAGACACTCAGCAACCCACCCTTCCAGTGACTCCAAATCACTGGGTCATCAAGTTCTGAAGCTGCCTCAAGATTGCAGCTGAAGCCCTCTTTCCTGGGACCCTTCCCTGCTCCTAAAGTCTGGTTCCAGCCCCTAGGAGGAGATATAGTGAAAAATACTCAGAAAGAATTATTCTCCTACTGGATCTGAGCAGCATCTTTGTGAAACAAGAAACAATAAGAAAAAGAGTTGGGGTCATGCTCTTTGCTTTTTCAAAAAAATAATCATTTTCATTCTTTGTGGCTTATTTGGTAGAAATCATCTTCAGTGATTTCAGAAGGCCAGTATTTGCAAATACAGCCTTAATATAAAGAAGTTCAACACAAGCAATCAATTGTTCCCAAAAGTTATAAAGTAAAATTGAATCTACAATATCCAGATTCTGGGGGATTGTTTGCTTTTTCTTTTGGTGGGGAGTTGTTGGTGAAAAGTGAAGGACAATGGAGGCTTTGAGATGCTGAGAGATGAACAAGTCTGAGAAAACAATTTGGAAATGAAAATAATGTGAGATAAGATGCTCCAAGCATTTTTTGGGTCTTGGTTTCTGGAAAGAATGGATTTGCTGATGAGCTTTCCAAATAGAAGTGAAAACTGAAACTTTTCTTGGTCCTATACTCTGTGGTATGTCCCAAGTTACACCAACTGGTGAATCCTTCTTTTTGTTATGATATATTATATATAATGATTGCATTCTGCTCTTTTAAGAATTTTAAGAATTTCAAGATCACCTCACCAAGACTGACTACTCTGACATAATAAAGGAAACAAATGTTACAAAACACCAATTCACTCAGCAAGGGAACAGAGGCAAACTCTTCCAGAAGGACCTACTGTTGTAGCCTTTGTACATCAGAGAAACAATAAATTTTAATATCGCTATTATTGTGCCTTAGTTTCTTTTTAATGCCCAAGAATTTTTGGGTTCTTGTAGTCAAATACAATTAGTGCGATTAAGCATCACAACTATCAGATTCTAACTTATTTTCCATCCAGCGTTAAGCAGGGGGAAACCATGCCAACCAACAGAACACTGTACTGCAGGCTGCCAGAAGAAAAGTGATCATAACTCAATGAGGGTTTTCTGAAAACTGCATCTGCTGCGTCATCATGACAATACGAACGAGGACCACTCCATTTACCTAGGGATGATGTGACATGCTGGAAAAAACACACTCCAGGAAAAAAGGCACACTAAAGTCCCAAACTAGCCTTCTGGAAGCTAACTATTCTCATATGTCTCTCAGAAAAGCTTCGTAAATATCGATCATTCACGGAAGGGTGAAATCTCAGTAATTAGCTTTGCTCTTTTCTATTCCCCGAGCCCAGCTCTTGGATATACCCGGGCTCCTTCCTTAGTACCTCTCCCTAAGACTATGCAAGAGACAAGGAGAGAGTAAGAGAAGGAAGGATTATGGAGAAACCATGTGTGTGTGCCAGGCACTATACCTACCATCTTCATAAATGGCATCTCAAAGTAGTGCCTGGACTAGATCTTAACTACATGGAAACAAGATCAGACCTATATGGCACATCAAAACAAATCCCAGGTGACTCAAAGATTTATATGCAAAAAGCTTCAATGATCAGTTTTTTAAAACAGCATCAACAGAAGAAAAAAACAGGGAAAGTACATAAAGGCAATTCACAAGAAGAGAATACAAGTAGGCATACAAAAACAATTTGACTTCACTATCATGTAGTGCAAATGAATGTCATGCCATACCATATTTTGTTTGCAAGATGGGCAAAACTGACAAAAAAATCCAATGTTAATGGGCATATAAGAAAACAGACACCCATTCCCGTTTATTCTTATGCATAGCAAGACGAAGAATACGATAGCTTGCTTCACCATCATTCAAAGAGTGATGAAATATCATCCAAAAATTCCAATTCTAGGATATAAACTAAAGAAATCATTGGACAACTGGCCAAATACCTATGTAATGGGAAAGTAATCACAGTGTAATGCACAATAACAAAAATCAGAAAAAAAAATAAATGCAGAGTGGTAGGAGACAAAATCATTTAGTTATGGTGACTCTCCTCAATGGAAATATATGGTCGAGAAAATCAATGCAGATGAATACTGACATGAAATGCTGTCTACAGTACAGTAAATGAGAAAGTAATGAATAAAACCTACCTGGCCCGGAGGGAGTAAAATAAAGGTTAAGAGGGGCTGCCTGTGCTCAAATTCCAAGTCTACTGCTTACCTGCTGCCTCACCATGAACAGGCAATCAATTGGCCTCATCTGGGAAATGGGAATGATAATGCAAGCACTCAGCCAGTGCTCAGCTCACAGCAAGGCCTTAATGAACGTCTCTGTTAGTTTCAGATGAAGATGATTTGGATTATTTGTATACTTGCACACAAGCACACACACTTGTAAGTTGGAATTATAGTCACCAAAACTTAATAGTGGTGATCACTGGGTGGTAGGAATAGTGTTTGGTTTTATCATTTATGCATGTGACAGTAAACAAAATTCTATCCTTACTTGGTTATGAGCATATCATGTCTATTAGTTGTCAAAGTTCAAACCTAATAATTTTTGCTAAATTTTTTTTAAGTTTTAGTACCAGTTTGACTGTTAGCAAGAGCAGAGATACTGTCTGTTCTGTTTCTTCTCTATTTTCAATGTGAGGGATTCATATTCTGTTGGCTATTTTGATACTAAAGTCATCCATTTTATATAAATTTTAAAATACTATTAATAATTCATCAAAACAATTTTAGATCCCCAAAATAACTATGTCAAAACATTCTCTGACAAGACTTTTGGCTGAAAGGTCTGTGTTTATAAAATGAAGAACTGAACCGCTCTGTATTTCCTTTCTAAATCTTCAGAGAAACATCTCCTGTCTGCTCCAAATTGCTCACAGACGTGGAGTTTATTACCCTGTGCTGGAAGCCAAATGGGGATCTCATTTCTACTTTCACAATTAAAGATAAAATCCTATACTAGAATTGCATGTTTATGTGGCTGATTTTTTTTAAATGCAAATGTGAAAGTGATACTTTTCCTCCATCTGACTAGCAAAAATTAAAGTCAGATAACAAAAGGTTGGTGGATGTGCGGGGAAACAGAAATTTTCATGCATTGCTGTTGGGAACAATAAGCTGCTGCAGATGCTTTGAAGAGAATTTGGAAGTATTTTTTTAAAAACGAAAATATGTGCATTTTAGATTGGTTATTAGATGATAATGGAATTACTGTGGTTTTATTAGGCAAGATAATTGTATTGTGGTTATATAAGAGAATGATTATTATCAGGAAATCAGTGATGGAATATTTAGGAGTAAAGTCTAAAACTTTAAAGGTTCAGTAAAAAATGCACACACATGGCAAGGCACAGTGACTCACGCCTGTAATCACAGAACTTTGGGAGGCTGAGCGGGGTGGATCATTTGAGTTCAGGAGTTTGAAACCAGCCTGGGCAACATAGCGAAACTTGGTCTCTACTAAAAGTACAAAAAATTAGCTGGGTGTGGTGGCATGGGCCATTCCCAGCTGCTCATGAGGCTAAGGTGGGAGGAACACTTGAGCCTGGGAGGTAGAATTTGCAGTGGGCCAAGACTGCAGCACTGCACTCCAAACTGGGTGACAGTGAGACCCAATCTGAAAAAAAAAAAAAAAAAGAAACTCCCTCACATATATGCCTGAGTGTGTGTCTATCTAGAGAAAAAGCATATATGCAAGACTAAATTCTTAGATAATTTAGCTAAAAGCCAAGCAGATGATAATTGTGTTCTTTCAACTTTCCTGAAGGTTTAAAAAAATTTCAAATTAAAGAGTTGGAGAAAAAAGTGGCATGGCTTCATGTCCACAAGGCAACCTGCACAACGATGTCCACTGCACCACCTGCAACCATGAATAACTGGATACTGCCCAAATGCCCGAACAAAATGTGTATTTGTTAGAGAAAATATTTTACAGCAATGAAAAGGAGTGCACTGAATCTACAGTATAACAGCATAGATGGGTCTTAGAAAGCAGTGCTGAGTAAAAAATAAAGACATGAATGCCGGTTGCCTAATGAGTCTCACAATACTATTTACTTAAACATTCATTTTAAAGTACACAAGATAGGGTGTGGTGGCTCATGCTTGTAATCTCAGCATTGTAGTCCCAGCTACTTGGGAGACTGAAACGGGAGAGTCGCTTGAACTTGAGAGGTGGAGGTGGAGGTTGCAGTGAGCCAAGATCACTCCATTGCACTCCAGTCTGGGAAACAGAGCAAAACTCCATTTCAAAAAATAAAAATAAAAATAAATAAAGCACACATAAAATGCATTGTTTCACAGCTGGATATCTATGAATGATATGGAGAGTGGATTCAAACATATCATGGCAGATATATGGAGGTAGATGCTAATGGGGTGAGGGCGGGGATTATAAGGGAGAAAGAGGAGCTAGGACAGATGATATTGACGAAAGCAGTCCACTGCTGAGCACTGGACCTGGAAAAGGCTTTATGTATGAATTTTCACTTACTGGATCAAATGTTTTAGAAAGGAATAAAATGCATTCATCATAAAAACGAATCATTCCAGACCACCACCAGGGCATCACAACATGTCTCTATGTGTGAGTTAGCAAGTCCCAGAACCCAGCCTTCCTCTTCCTCACAGCCCAGGCCACTCACAGCTACGTACTCAGAGCTCTCACACTAACCAACCCCAGGCTTCTCAAGTCAGAAGCTTTCTTGGAAATAGCCTTGTGCCAC
>PVKP010024197.1:0-28176 GCA_004027715.1 Plecturocebus donacophilus | reverse complement strand
CATTAAAGTTCCAAGGCATAGAGTAAGTCATTTGCAATAATGGCATTAGACAAATAAAAATCTTGATGTTGTGCCTTGCAGTTAGACTACAAGGTATTCTTTTCCTTTGTTCATGTATTTTTGCAGCTTAAATTTAGGGCAAAGCTAAATTTCATTATTTCTCCAAAGGAGGTGATTACCTAAATCTGTCCCTTCTTCCTCCAGGCAGCCCATACTACCATTTATTCTTCTAATTCATTTCTCCTAGAAAGCTGAGAAGGAGTTTTATAATGATGTTATTCGTTTTGTAACTGGTGTTTCCATTGTAATGCTATTACGGAACCTGTGTTGTGATAAATGATCTGTTTATAAGGGAAATCACTTTTACAAGAAGCAGAAAATTAGACACGCTTCTGCTTTGCAATAACAATAAAAACCACGGTGAAAAAATATTCTCCAGTTTATTCCCATCTGTATCAGCAGGGAAGCTTTAGAAGATGGCTTTCTCCCTAAAGTCTTCTAAACACGATTACTACCTACAAGTACCATGTCAAAATGCAAATTTCCTTCCAATCCTATTGAAGGCCACTACATTCTTAAGCTAACCACGACGTGGGCCCTTTAAGAAAACCAGGCGCTTCAAACTCCACCCCTCTGCTGACTTGAAGCCGTCGGTCAGTCTTTCCAAGGCGGTTAGTTTTGTGGTGACGCTATGAGAGAGTTAATTTGCTCCCTGCTCTGCCTGGAAGAAATGATCCTGTTGCAATAAGCTCTAAAAGTGGAAGCTTTAAGATACTGCGGAATAGGGAACAATAGGAATTTGTGAGGTATGGCAGCCAGACCCACTCTTAAGATTCCATCACAGTGCTGAATAAAGTGGAAAGAATGTTGTGAAATCTGTTTCCCCTGTGGTGCTGCTTCTCCCTGCCAGCTTTACTCTTCCATTTCACTCCCCTAGTGAGCTTTCCAGAACCGGTTTCCAACTTAACTAGCTAATTGTCTCAAGCACTAGATCCCCAAAAGGAAAAGTGAGAGAACTAAATTTCAGTGCAAATTAAACTGGATCACTTGTAACAGGATGATTTAGACTGGCTATAGTTTATTTCTCAAGAGCAAAGCCAAGCATTACCCCCTGCTATGCAAACAGTGACCGAGTTCAGAAGCTCTCTAGCAGCAAGCTAAAAAATACCTGAGAGAAACTGGGGTTTAGTTGCAGTTGGCATTTGAACCGTTTGCTAAAAGCAGCCATCTTGGTGAAAGATGATGTCATTTGGAACACTGGGTGTTTTCGAGTTTATTCTGAGGTGCCAGTTTCCATGAGCCATTGAATCACCGTTTAATCATGAGATCAAATTTAGGTTCGTAGATAAGGAGGGAGTGGGAATAAGAATCATTCTTCCTTCTTCCTAACACTTTAGAAATCTTTGAGAAAGTTCAACGCAACAGAAAAAAAATTACATTTTTTCCCCCCTATTTTCTGTTTCCATGTGTTGTTCTAATGTTAACTAAGCTTGGGTAAGAAGACCAGTCTGGTCAGTTTCACTTTCCAATTTTTAGATATAAGTGAAAGCTGTTTTGTGTCAACAGGGCAAAGTGTTTAGAATCATCTCACCTGCTGGGCCAATTTCCTGTAAGCCTTTCTTTGGGAAAAGGAAGGGAGAATAAAAGTTTTTGACTTTTAATTTCTTAAACTGCAAAGCTAGAACCCGAAATTAGACCACATTAGAGTAATTACTGTTTTATTTTTACATGCTAAAGTTTTCTAGGAGTGAGTAAGAGGATAGCAAAGAAGGGTGATGTACTCCCACTCAGTCATTACTATTTGTATAGCGTAATGTTATGTCTGCAGTTGCTTCGGAAAAGTGGCACTTAAAGAGGTGTTTCAATCTTCTACTAAAAGTGTTTCGTTTTCCCTTTTTTTTCTTCATTAGATAAATGTTACTGTCCAAATCCTACTGCGTGACATGTGCTGGAAATGTTTGCAAGATGCAAAAAGAAAAAACGTTGCACCTTGTTTAAACAATTGAGCGCAGCGTGGTTCATGAGGTTATTAGAGAGCGTTGTGTCCCTCCTGCACATTCTTTCTTAACCAGGTTAACCTGTGGCGGCTGTTTCACCCTACTCGGCCTCTTACAGGGGAACTTTGCTCTCTTAGCTTTATCCAAGCCTTCCCAGTCAAAAAACACATTGCCTTTGAGAATATACAACTGCGTGTCTGTGTGAAACAGACAGAGGGAGACACGCGCACACAGTCGGCGGAAGATGGGGCCACAGCACGGGAGAGGATGGCTGCCGGAGCCCGGCTGCCCTTTCCACGTGTTCCGGACACCTGCGAGGCTGCTGGGCCATTAGGTTTCTTTTTTCTCCCCGCGGGCGCGAGCCCGGAAGAGGCCGGGCGGCCGTGGGCTTCAATCAGGGGCTCGGAGGCCCTCCCTTGGAACACGTGTGGCTGGCTCGCCGGCGGCGCGGGGGCAGTCCTTGGCTTTCCCGCACCCGCGGTGCCTGCGCGTTCCCAGCCTGCCCGTGGTCGCCAGGCGGCGGCGGGCGGGTCCTCTGGCTTTCGGCCGGCTTTGCTGGGCGGCCTAGCGAGCGCGCCCGACCCGGCTGGAGCGAGCCCCAGTGCAGTACTGCCCGAGCCCGGGCGGGGTCTCTGTTCTCCGGCAGAGGAGGTCCCTGGGCCGCGGGAAGCGCCCTCTCTTTCTCTCGCCGCCGCTCCGAGTCTGCGCCCTGGTGCCCGGCGCCCAGCTCGGCGCTCCCCTGCGCTCGCCCGGCGCCCACTCATTCGCAGCCCGGCCTTCGCCGCCGCCGCCTGTCTGCTCCTCCTCCTCTTTTCCCCAGCCCGCCGCGGCCATGGCGGACAGCGCCAGCGAGAGCGACACGGACGGGGCGGGGGGCAACAGCAGCAGCTCGGCCGCCATGCAGTCGTCCTGCTCGTCGACCTCGGGCGGCGGCGGTGGCGGCGGGGGAGGCGGCGGCAGTGGGAAATCGGGGGGCATTGTCATCTCGCCGTTCCGCCTGGAGGAGCTCACCAACCGCCTGGCCTCGCTGCAGCAAGAGAACAAGGTGCTGAAGATAGAGCTGGAGACCTACAAACTGAAGTGCAAGGCACTGCAGGAGGAGAACCGCGACCTGCGCAAAGCCAGCGTGACCATCGTGAGTGCCCCCCCGGGGGCGCGCCGCAGCGCCGACCTCCGCCCGCCCCGGGAGGGGCTGCACCCGAATCCAGGCAACGCCGAGGCTTCCCCAGAGCACACTCCCTGCGGGGACCTGCTGGCCTCCGGAGGAGAGGGAGGTGTCCCTTCAGGGCCACGCGGGTCTGCCCTCCCCGGGGGACTCGGGACCCTTGCGCGGTGCGAGGGAAGGCTGCTGTGGCAACCATTCGTGGTCCCTTTTGGCCTCTGGAGAGGAGGCCCCTCCGGGGCTGGGTTTGGAGGCTGGCGGCGTGGCTGGGGGGCGGGGTAGGACTTTTTTCAACCCTAGCATGCTTGAGGGGTGCGTCCAGAATCTGAGAAACCCCAGTCTGGGGGAGAGGGAGGAAGCTGGGATCTCTTCCTGGGGCCTGGCTCAGAGTGTGGGGGTTCGCAGCTGGGCTGGGCACTAAGCTGGCATCAGGACGGCTCTAGCTGGATCGCCCGGGGAGGGGGCGGGAGAGAGTGGCCGGGAATCCGGGAAGTGGAGTTTTCTGGCCAGGATCGAGAGGGAAGGGCGGGTACGGCGCTAATGCTCCCACCTCCGTTGGAAGCTCTTTGCTTTGGGGTGGGAGGATGGACGGTTTACAGCATCCTGGCCTGTACAGGGCTGGGGCCGAAACCAGGGGAAGGGTAGCGACTGTGACTCCCTGGCTGAGCAAGGGAGATACGTGTGTTTGCTTCACTCGTGGAGTGGTTAGGAGTATGTCGCTTCTTAGTCTGGTTACTGGAGAACAGGCCATCTGTTCTGTTTCTACCTGGCCCCTGGAGGCTGCCCAGAAAATGGTAAGCTTGGTCTGTAAGTCTCTCCCCTGGTGTGGCAGGCGTTTAGAACGGCCCCTATAGCAGCCATGAGGCGAAACGTAACTAGAAAAAGTACACTGTGCGCTCTCACCTATCATCTCTGCCAGCTCGCCACATCATTAACATGCAGGATCCCCACACAGACAACTGTATTCAAATCAAAAGTTTCCCAGCCAGGAGCAGAGAAGGAAATGTCAAGAAATCAAGGGGAAAAATTGCCATAGCTGCTGCAAAATAGCTGATTAAGCTGAGTTTGAAATGAAGACAAAGGGATGAATTTGGGGATGGAGGTTCACACCCTGGAAATGGGGCAAGTTTAGGATGCCCCTTGTGCTAGGAAATAGCCTTCAGTGGAGGAGCCTGTGTGTGTGTGTGTGTGTACGTACACCCCAATGCTGGCTCATACATGAGAACTAGATGGCATTCTTAATTTGTGTAGAAAGCAAGTTTCCACCAAAAGTTCGTGATCAGTAGCCTAAATAGCAGTTGATTGTGAAAAGAAACTTCTCATGCTCAAATCCAATTTTGGAGAATGGAATTGGAGCAACTTTCATGTGAGATGGTAAAGTTCTTGAAGTGCCCTTTTGGTAGAAAGGCAGAGTTGGGGGCAGGGAATTTGCAGAGGCCGCCACTTCCAAGCCTCCTATGCGGTTTTCTTGGCTGACAGAGATGTCTTTGCTGAGTAGGGGTTAAGAAGAGAGGTAAGTTGGTGGAGGCAGTTTATTTAAGGTTTGGGTTAGCAAATGAGAGGGTTAGTTTCTTGGAGATTGTGAGCCATGGAAAGTGGTAAAACTTACATGAAACAAAATAGCCTTTTGCATACAGTGGGCAATTCAGGCTGGTTTTGTTTATTTGGGAGGGAGGAATGGTAGGGGGGGATGCAGAGACTATGAAAGAAAGGGTTATCTGTTTGACACTTCAACCATATTATAAGTAGGTTTGTAAATTGTACTCACTCAAACACGTTGGCTTTGTAGGGATAATTGTGTTCATTCCTGGTGTTTAAGATCAGAGGTCTTCTAACTACTTGCCTTGAAGAGTGTATAAGGTGGTGGCTTTTTTTCTTAGCACTTACCCTTAACTAAAACTGACATCCAACCGAATATACTTTGTGAAATGTCCTGTGGTGTTAATGAGTAAAGTTAAAATCTCTTTAGGTGGCACTGCAGAAGTACCAGAAGCCTCTCAGTTCTTTAATCTCTGACTAATATATTCAGGGAGACAAATTAAAAAGTGCTTGTGGTTCGCCTGGTTTCCAAATACTTGGCAGTTGTTACTAAGGAGCTGAATGATAAATGCAGAAAAGAGATTCCCTCAAGGTTTTGCAGGTTTTGTTAACTGACCTCGGATCCAGATTCTGTGGGGGTACATTTGACCTCTCAGCAATGCAATTTGGGAGGAGAAACGTATGTGACTCCCTGAAATGAATCTGTGAACGTAGAGAGTCCATTGAACAACACTTCAGTAGTTTATGTCAAGGTTAAGCTGTACAATCCCTGATATTGCTGACTTAAGCATTGCCCTTGCTAATAGCAGTCTATGAAGTTTGCTAATAGCAGTCTATGAAGCACTCAATTAAGTGAAGGTCTCATTAGATTTTTAACTATTTTAGTTAATTTGAATGGAAGATGGTACCATAATTCTGTTACTTGCCTTCCTGGCTCTTTTTAGTTATGATATTAATGTTCATGTTCTTGAGCACTAACGGTGATTATGGCCTTCATTTTCCTTGCACATGTTCAGGAGGGCACCATTGCCTTTTTGCTGCACCCTGGGGAAGAGACAGGCTTTCCACCCCCTCTACTTGTTTTGTTTTTTAATAGACTTTATTTTGTAGAGCACTTTTATCTTCACAGTAAAAACTGAACATACAGTACAGAGATTTCCCACGTAACCCCTGCCTTCACACAGGCACAGCCTTCTACACCATCAGCATCTTACACCAGAGTGGTCCATTTGTTACAGTCAGTGAACCTACACTGATACATTGTTATCACCCAAAGTCTAGAGTTTATTTGGTCCTGTATATTCTATGGGTTTGGACATGTGTCCATCATTATAGTGTCACACAGAGTAGTTTCACTGCCCTGGAAGTCTTCCACGCTCTGTTCATCTTTCCCTTCCTGTTAACTCCTGGCAACCACTGATCTTTTTACTCTCTCCTTAGTTTTGCCTTTCCCAGAATTTCATATAGTTGGAATCATACAATATGCAGCCCTTTCACTTAGTAAATGAATTTAAGTTTCTTCCCTGTCCCCCAACCCCTATGGCTTGGTTTCTGTTCAGAGTTAAATAGTATTTCATTGTTTGGATGTATCATAATTTATCCATTCACCTGCTGAAGGGCATATTGGTTGCTTCCACGTTTTGACAATTATGAATAAAGCTGCTGGAAATATTCATGTACAGGGTTTTGTCTGGAAAGAAGATTTCAGTTCATTTGGGTAAATACCAAAGAGCATGATTGCTGGATTGTATGGTAAGAGTATGTTTAGTTTTATAAGAAATTGCCAAACTGTCTTCCAACGTGGCTGCACCATTTTTCATTCCCGCCAGCAATGAATAAGAGTTGCTGTTGTGGGGCCAGGCATGGTGTCTTATGCCTGTAATCCCAGCACTTTGAGGAGGTCGAGGCTGGTGGATCACCTAAGGTCAAGAGTTCGAGACCAGCCTGGCCAACATGGCAAAAGCCCGCCTCTACTGAAAAAAAAAAAAGAAAAAGAAAAAAAATTAGCTGGGCGTGATGATGCATGCTTGTAATCCCGGCTACTCTGGAGGCTGAGACAGGAGAATCACTTGAACCCGGGAGGTGGAGGTTGCAATGAGCTCTGAGATCGCGCTACTGCACTCTAGCCTGGGCTACAGAGCCAGTGCCAGACTCTCCCCGACAAAAAAAAAGTTGCCATTGCTCACCAGCATTTGCCGTTGTCAGTAGGTGTATAGTAATATCTCAGTATGTCCTTTTTAAAGCCAAGTCCAAAGGCTAATAGAAGCTCTGAACCAATGGTCTCTTTTGGTATGTAAGCAGCTATTCTGATCAAACTACCCATTTAATGAAGGACGAGTTTCATGGGCCTGTGTTCTCAGCATCTGTATAATAGCAGTAAACATCACCTGTGGGAGAGAATCAACTGTAAGAAGCCTTCAGTCATGTCCACAAGTGCCCAATGAACCTGTGAGTTATAGCCTGCCCTAGGCTATTTTGTTTGGCGCTTAAAGGTGGAATAGAATATTTTGAATGATTATTTGATTTTCCCCATTAAGTCAGCAGTGGAACCCTGCTGCTGATTACAGATCATAATTTCTTTTTTTGGACTAAGAGAGATAAAGGTATAGTCACCTTTTTGAGTAGCTTTTGTATGTTAGGTTTCAAAACATCTGTTGGTTTGTCCTATGAGTGAGACTGTGATTGTGGATTATCTGATTCAGTGTAGTGAGGATTACCAAGGGGTGGTGGCCTTAGAGAAGGTGAGGAAATGCAATTATGGGCAGTAATTGGATGGCTTCAAAGTTCTCAACTAGTTGCTGGTATGCTCTGTGTATAAACAGGGCCTCAGGTGGTTCTCTAGGGTGTGTACCTCTTCCAGGCAGTTTCAGACCTTTGGTATGTGTTTGGTTTGGAAATCGAGGCCTATAATAAATCACTAGTATTTAAGTGTCTTTCTGATTGTAAAATGAATCCTTCATTGTAGAAGTTTAGGGAAATACAGAAATACAAGGTGTTTTGAAGTTATAATAGAAAAACACGGTCTGGCATGATTAGAAAACCTGGCTATTTTAAGCAACAACAGTGTAATGGTTTCATTAACTAAGAAAAGCTGCCATATAGTTGGTGTATTTTTTTGGATTATTTACTCTGGAAGCCTAATATGTTATTTTCAATTTTTAAGACTTTTGTCAGACTTTCTGAAGCTACAAATCGACATTGCCCTTATAAATGTAATGATGAGAGTGTGATGTCTTTCTGTTTTTTTTTTTTTTCCCCATTTAGAAAAGTATTTCTTAGATTCTTTTGGAAACACCCAACTTCAGACAACTTTGAGCAAAGTATGACCTCACAGTTAGGTCTGACTGTACACAAGTGCCCTTATAAATGTGATGATGAGAGTATGGTGTCTGGTTTTTTCTCCCATTTAGAAAAGTATTTCTTAGATTCTTTTGGAAACACCCAACTTCAGACAACTTTGAGCAAAGTATGACCTCACAGTTAGGTCTAATTGTACACAAGTCTTCTTAAAGAGGCCATTCTCATATTTCTTCAGCATTTAAGAGTTTTTCACATTTGTAAGTACTTCCTATGTATTTCATATACTCTATTTGTACTTAATTTTTAAAAATCTAATTTAATTTAATTTTTTTTTTTTTTTTTTTTTTTTTTTTTTGCTTGACAGCATTACTCTATTAACCAGACTAGAGTGCAGTGGTGTGATCAGGTCACTGCAGTCTCTGCCTTTCAAGTTCAATTGATTCTCATGCCTCAGCCTCCTACTCCCTAGTAGCTGGAACTACAGGAATGCACCACCATGCCCATCTAGTTTTTGTATTTTTAGTGGAGGTGGTTTTACCATGTTGTCCAGGCAAGTCTCGAACTCCTGGCCTAAAGTGATCTACCTGCCTCTGCCTCCGCCTCCCAACATACTGGGATTATAGATGTGAGCTACTGCGCCCAGCCAAAAGCTGAAATTTTAAAGGTTATGACAGTCTTTTACAGAGCTGTCCTATTTGCTAGAGATGGAGAGTCATTAGAGAATCCACAGTATCTGGTTTGTGGTGACTCTTGTTGAGGACCAGAGAGGCTGGTCTACAGCAAAAATCGGAGGTAGCCATTGCTTGCTTAAAAATATTCAGTGGCTCCCCATTGCCCTTGGATCCAGGCAAACATCAGGCTCTGCTTGATTGGTATGCCCTGCTTGCTTCATAGCCACACCCCTTACATGCATTTAGCCCAGTGTGCATTTTATTTTTTTATGTTTTTTTTGTTTTTTTTTTTTTGAGATAGAGTCTTGCACTCTCACCCAGGCTGGAGTGCAGTGGCGCAATCTTGGCTCACTGCAACCTCTGCCTCCCCGATTTAAACAGTTCGCTGCCTCAGCCTCCCGAGTAGTTGGGATTACTGGTACATGCCAGTATACCCTGCTAATTTTTGTATTTTTAGTAGAGACAGGGTTTCACTATCTTGGCCAGACTGATCTTGAACTCCTGACCTTGTGATCCACCCACCTCAGCCTCCCAAAGTGGGATTATAGGCGTGAGCCACCACACCAGGCCACAGTGTGCATTCTCTAAGCTCTCACTTCACTCCTTTAACGACGAGCACTCAGAACTTCGGTAGGTTTCCTCTGGCTCCTCAGTGGTACCCCTTGTGCCCTTAAATGTCCTTCTGTATTCCTCCCCTCCCTTCTACCTTTTCAACTGAAGTAGACTGTATTGCCTCCTCCACCTGAACCTCTTCCTGGTATGTCTTGATACTTCCTCTTTGTCAGTCACACACCGCGGTATGCACCTGCTTATGTGGTTCCACAGAACCCTCTCTGTCACTGACACTTGACTGTAGAAGTCTCTCTCAGTTCATGTGTGAATTTCTCTGGGGGCAGAATTTGCCTGGTTCATCACATTCCCCAGTGTTTGGCATGCGGGAAACACTCAGAAATTTGTTGAGCTGGCTCCAGAGGCGTGGGTATGTGTGTACTTGTTTCTTTCTGCGATGAAGTTGCCAACACTTTCTCCTGTATCTTGTCTTCATGGAGCCACTCCCCTGCCACAACAGCAAACCCTTTTCTTTACCATAGTTGATACACAGACCAGATGTGTGAATGGATACATTGTATACTTTGGGAATCACTGCAATCAGTGTGCCCTTGGCTTCTAGCTTTGGATGATATGGGCTACCTTGTAGCGTACACCTGGGTGTTCCTGATACATTTTATCTGAAAGGGGACAAAGTGTTTTCAGGTTCTCCTTTCTAAGTGTTTCTGAGCAAGGCTTGGAGGAAAAAGTAGCCCTGTTGAAAATGTTCAGATTTGCTGCCTTGGTTTTGGTGATGGTGACAGATCATTTCAGGTGTTTTTCTATGACTCTTTAATGTTGAAATGCCCCACTGGGAAACAAATCTAGCCCATTGCAGGGGGATGCATTAATGCCAATAAATACTTGTGACCTGTAGCAGCAATGGGGGAAGCATCTGAAAACAGGGTGGGGGATTGTTGAATTCTTACAGATGTCTGCTTGTATCTTGCAGAGACACAAGTATCATCAGTGTTCTGTGTGTGTGCATGATTCCTTAAATCATGCCTTGCAGAACTAATTGTGTTTACACTTCAAAATGCTAATCCAAGCTACTGAACTGCAGTCAGGCTGAGTAAGGAATAATAACAGTCTTTTCTGTCCCCTTTGCATACTTTTTTCCTTAGTGGTTAGATGTTGCTTTTTGTTTTCAATCACAATATGGGTGCTTTCAGGTATATTGAATTATTGTCAAAGTTGGCAGAGTAAATTTTCATAGGCTCAGTATGTTCTTGCTTGGTGGTGGTTGCAATTTTCTTGACAGAGGACCTAATCCTCTGGAAAATATTTTTAATTGTCAGGATCTTGCAGTGGTGTTAACTTACAGATTCTTCCTGCTTCTCCAAGACTGTCAAATTTTCTCATCTTTTATGGCTGTAAAATCCACAGCTGTGAAGTTTATTCCAACCCTGATACCAGTAAATTGCAAAGGTCACTTTGTGTAGGTTCTCTCTTTAGGGATAAGTATTCTTTAAAAAAAGGGTTAACAATGTGATCGATGGTTGTTTAAAATTAACCCTCCCCTTTACTTATTGGTTCCTAGATTGGACATGGAATACAATTTAATGATTACAGTTCATTACAATACTCATTTGTTTTTTGCTGGGAAATTTTCTGGTCTCCCCTCTCTGCCCCCGCCTTTGCTTCTTCAGTAAGGCATAAAATGGCTTTGTAATAAACATAGCCTCAAAGAGGCAGGATTCAGTTGTCAAGTGCTTATAATACTGCCTACTGTGTGCTACTCACAAATATCCAAAAGGAATGTTAGGGCTACCCTAGTAGCATAGTGAGGATTGCACTTGACTTTCATTCAGCCTGGCCCTGGCCTGGTGCTGTAGGGAATACAGAGCAGAGAGAAACCGTCTCTCTCTCCAGCCTTGGGGCCTCTGCATTGCATAAGAACCCAACACACACATGGACGCAGGAAGGGAAGCTTAGGCTGACTCCTGTGGGGCTTCCCCCAGCTTCCAAAATGAAGTTCATCTGTCTCTGTGAATATCTTTAAGGAAAACAATGTGTTACATTCATTCACAGTTTAATTAGCTTGTAGTTTATTTTGTAAGGTAGAGATGGGGAGAGCTGTTGCTCAATTTATGCTGAGGTGGCACAGGGAGGCTGTTTGTTTTTAATTTTTGTTTTTATGTGATGATGATTGAAAAGAAATGTCATTCATGTTTTAATTTCATAATCTGCGTCTGTCAGTACATGGAAATTAGGTGTTTTTTTTTCCTCTCTATTCCTGTTATAATCTGGGGCCCACCCATGTTTCTTTCATGGAATATTGGTGGATGAACTGAATTTCTCAAGTTTTTAATCTGAAACTATCTGAAAAGAAAGACTTCTTGCAGTAAAATTAGAGGTACTATTTTATAGGCAATTTTGAATTCTAGTTTTTTACAAAAGCAGTGCTGATTGATGGGCTAATCTTCCAGGCATCTGTTCCAGATCAATCCAGCCTTGGCGGTGCCAGGTGTGTGTCCAGAGTGATCTGGGTAATAGCCACCAGGGCATCTCAGGGCACTGAGGATCAAATGAGGCCACTTGGTACCGCAGAACAGAGTTGAGATGTTCAGCCAGGCAGAGGTCATGATTCAAAAAGTTTTCCAAAGGAAGAAGGAAGAGAGTAAAAGAATGAAAGCAGCAGGGATTATGGGTGAGCTAAAGAAAATTCTTAGAAATCTAGTTATCTGTGTTACACACTTCACGTGTTGCTTTTATAAGTGAACAGTTTGAGTCTTTTGTGCTGTCTGCTTGTTGAGATTGTATTAGGCTGAAAGGAGCAGATTTGAGAGAAAAATAATTATACCTGGTGTTTCATATAGAAAGCTTTTCAACTCATTAAATTATTTTTATGCAAGCTTGACTTTTAAAAAATTATCCTAATATGCCAACTCAAATGATAACTTTTATTCTACTGAGAGATGTTTTCCGTGGGTAGGAGCGCTTCACTAGACCTTAGTGTATCTAAACAAAGACATTTATTGAGTCAAAACTAAATGAAGTGTCTCCACTTCATTTAGTAGCCCCACTAGTCTTTGAGGAGAAAACTGACTAGGTGATTTTAATTTTTGTGTTAACCAAAGTACTGTTTTAAGTGTATTCGCCATACAGTAGAGTTAGACTTCTTCAGTTTCAAATCACTACCTGGTAAGGGTTCATGTCACTTGGAAAGTTTATTAACTGTTTTATGCCATTTTGAACCTTGCAGGCATGGAGTTTATATTGAGAAACACCTTAGGTACCCAGAAAAGAGGAATAGTGACTTTTTTTGCATGATTTTTTTTTTTAGTGGTAAAAACATATACAGCATATAATTCACCATTTTAACCATTTGTAAGTGTACAGTTCAGTGGCATTAAGTACATTCACAGTGTTTTGCAGCCATCACCATTATCCATCTCCAGAACTTTTCATTATCCCAAATGGAAACTCTATACTCATTAAACAATAATATCTATTTTTTACTCCTGGATAAACCTCTATTCCTAGTGATTTTATATGTGTGTGTGTGTGTGTGTGTGTGTGTGTATATATATATATATATATTTTTTTTCTTCTTCTTCTTTTTTTTAAAGAAAGACTTACTCTGGTCTACAAAAGCAGCTAGCTGCTTTTCATTGTCCTGGTCTTGAAGTTATAAATTTGGACCTAAAGTGTTGATGTCTTGTTTTAACTTAAGTTTGTACTGCCTGTTAGCTGTCCCATATATGGTTCTTTTCTGTCACTCAGCAAATGTGCAGTGCCCTAGCCCCATGCCCAGCTCTGGGCTTGGCGCCGGTAAGCACCCAGATGTGGAGATGCTGGATGGGGGGATAACCCATGGCGAGAGCTTGTCCTCTAGGAGGGACGGGACTTTCCCCCAGACCTCCCCCCAGCACCTCACAGATGTTGGTTGCTTTCTATTTTTTTATTTTAAATGAAATGTGTTGTATGCATTTAATTTCCTTGATAGCATTTGGAATAAACTGTAATTTTATTTTTTAAATTATTTTTATACTCACAGATGCAGCTTATTAGTCAAGGGAAAAAGCATATAGGGCAGAGTCCAGGAACATTTTTGAGCTTCTACTTGTCGTCTCCCCATGGAGTGTGGACAGTATTACTTTCCTGGCATCTACGTGTGACAGTACACATGGAGTGTTGCCAACCAGAGAAGTCTGGCCAAGCCTTGGGGTGCAGAGTTCTTACGGGGACTCCAACACGTAGACGTGGTTGACCATCCACAGGGCAGGTCTAAGTCTCCAGGCCCCGAGAAGGCTGTGCTGATACCACATGGCCCAAAGCACTTAGGCTGAATCATGCTGTTAGGCTTTCCTGTGTGATCCAAGGCCCTCAGGTAAACAGACACTCTTATCAGGCATGACATTCCAAAGGGTTAGAAATTACCTCCAGGAAGTCAAGGGCTAAGGCCAGACCTCTTTTGGGGCAAGGCAAACAAGAATTTTAAAAGGTTTGAAGGAAAAAGAAAGCTTATAGAATTTTTATTCACCACCATTGTCCCACTTCCAAATCTTTTTGTGTTGCTGTGATAACAGCGAATGTTTATGCAGTGCTTACAATGGGATAGGAACTATTGGAAGGTGTTTGCATATATCCTCTCATTTAATCCTCACTATGGTCCTATGATCAGTACTACTATTTATCCATAGCTATAAGCCTACAAATTTAGGCTCAGATTGGCGGGTGCAGTGACTCACACCTTTAATCCCAGCACTTTGGGAAGTGGGCGGATCACCGGAGGTCAGGAGTTTGAGACCAGCCTGACCAACATGGAGAAACCCCGTCTCTACTGAAAATACAAAAAATTAGCTGGGTGTGGTGGCACATGCCTGTAATTCCAGCTACTCTGGAGGCTGAGGCAGGAGCATCGCTTGAACCAGCGAGGTGGAAGTTGCAGTGAACCAAGATCGCACCATTGCACTCCAGCCTGGGCAACAAGAGGGAAACTCTGTCTCAAACAAACAAAAAAACAAATTTAGGCCCAGAAAGGTTGTGTCACTTTCCTGAGGTCCCATGGCTATCAGATGGGACTGGGATTTGAGCCCAGGTCTGACCTCAGAGCTTCTACAGTCTGGGAAGATGGCACATAAATTAATTTAGGGACAAGCCTTTTTGTTTGGTTGATTTTCTTTGAGACAGGGTCTTGCTCTGTCACCCAGGCTGCCGTGCAGTGGTGCCTTCATAGTTCACTATAGCCTCAACCTCTTGAGCTCGAGTGATCCTCCCACCTCAGCTTCCGGAGTAGCTGGGACTACAGGTGTGTGCCACCACTCCTGGCTCATTATCATTATTATTATTATTTGTAGAGACTGGGTCTTGCCATGTTGCCCAGGTTGGTCTTGAACTCCTGGGCTCAAGCAATCCTTTCACCTTGGCCTCCCAAAGTCCTGGGATTACAGGCATGAGATACCATGCAGAGCCCAGGGACAGTTTTATCTTCGTCTTGTTGTGACATTTTCCTGTTAGAGGTTCTTATACAGTTCTGTTCAGTTAGGGTAGTCAGGGCTGCCCCATTGCCACAGCAAATTCCCAGGATGCTGGGTCTAAGAGAGTGTTGCCAGGGTCGCAAACTCCCTGTCCTGGAAAAGAAATAACAATAGAGAAGGGCGCCTTCCGTGCATGGGGGACAGTTTGTGCTCCCCTTTCTGGCTCAGTTGCCCTCCAGCTGGGCCTTGGACTACTCCACCTCTGCACCCTGTCCAGCATATCCCAGGGTGATGACACCTCTTCACATGGCGTAGCCTTATGGATTCCTCCCCCTCCCTCCCCATCCCAGCCTGGAATCAGTTTCTTTCTTTGCATTTATGTTATAATATCTACTTAAAAATAGTCTGAATAGCACAGTGCAGGCATTTTTTTTTTTTAAACAACATGAGTGCCTGCTGTATGCCACGCAGTGTGCCTGTATATAACAACTGGGATGAGATTGTGCTGGTGGCATGGGTGGTGGGGCCCTGATTGAATCCAGGAGTGGAGGCAGAGTCAGAGGGCGCAGGCTTTGGAAGGAGGAGATTTCTTAGTCAAGATCTAAAAGATAAATCGAAGTGAATCCAAAAGTAGGGGGTGAGTAATGGTAGGACAAGGCACTCCTCCCACACCCAGGCAGAACCTGAATGCCCAGAGAAAAATGAGGATGGGAGGAGAACAGTGCCCAGCTGGGCAACTCCTGGGTTTCCTTCAGGAGCTCACTACGGAAGGACGATAGTGAGAACAGTAAGAGCATTTCTGCCTTTTGGAAATCCACTCTGGCTACTTAGTGCGGATGTCGATTTGTGTCTTTTTTTTGAAGGAAAATTTGTATTATTGTAGCTATTTTTAGGTACAGAAAACTCAACAGCGTACATTTAACCCAGTTTAGTAGCAAGTTCTTTAGCCTTTGCCTTTTTGAGCTTGGCGATGCAAGTCACAGACTTGGGACGTAGGACACTGCCTCCCCAGTGATGGCGGATCTCATCGTATCTGTCGTATTTGTGTCTTTTTAATGAACTATTTGAAGGCAGGTATTTTGTCATCTATCAGCTGTAGGATGATCTGTCTTATTCCATTGTAACTGTTGCCACATACGGCAGTTTGCAGTGTGTCTGGATACAGTTTTCAACACTTTACCTTTAGGGACTCTTTGACTCCTTGGAACAACCCTTTGTGATCTCCGCGTCACCGATGGAAGACATGAGGCACAGGGAGTCCCAGCAGCCCCTTGAAGATCGCAGTAAGCAGCAGAACAGGGATTGAACACAGCAGTCAGTTGGTGCCTTGCATGGTGGCTACCACAGAAAAACCCTGCTATTTGAAGGGTCATTTGTGTTTTCCATAACCTTAACACAGCTGTTCAATAAAATCTCTGGAATTGATTTTGGGAAGTGCTCACTTTTCTTCTTTGTAAACTCTTCAGTGGAGAACAATATATTTATTGTAAAGTGTACAAACTTTGAAAGCACAAATTTATCAAATAGTGCTGATTGTATTTATTTGTTTGTTTGAGACAAAGTCTTACTTTTTCACCCCAGGCTGGAGTGCAGTGGGGCAATCTTGGCTCACTGCAAACTTCGCCTCCTGGGCTCAAAGTGATCTTTCTACCTCAGCCTTCTGAACAGTTGAGACCACAGGTGTGTACCACTGTGTCCGGCTATTTTTTTCTTGGATTTTTTTTTTTTTTAAGAGACACGGTTTCACTGTGTTGCCAGGCTGGTAGTCTCTAGCTCCCGGGCTCAAGCAGTCCTCCCACCGCAGCTTCCCAAAGTGCTGGGATTATAGGCATAAGCCACTACACCTGGCTGCTCAGTGAATTTAAAAATGAAATCACTGGTGTAATCACCACCCTGCTTAGAATACATGCAACTGTCAACACCCCTGACACTCTCATGTGCTCTGTTCCAGTCAGTACTCCCCAAAAAATAACCGTGTTCTGACTTATCTCAATATATTTAATAGATTTGTTTGTTTGAACTTCATATAAATGGAATTATACAGAATGTATTTTGTGTGTCTGGATTCTTTGGTTATCCTAGTCCCTTTACTAATATTAAACAGTATCCATGCAGTTGCCGATAATGGCAGTTCTTTTTTATTGCTGTGCAATGGTTTGCGTAAGTATCTGTGAAATTATTTGCAGTTTTAGGGTCAGCTTCCTGGGCGGCCCCACCCCCTTCCCTCAGTGTTGGAGCTGGGCAGTGGGATGACGTGAAAGGCGTGTGGCACAGCAGAGGACACACAGGCCCTGCAGGACACTTAAGTGCTCCTTAATTGAGGTCTGGCTACCCTACTAGCTAAGCTATATTGCATTTAGGGCCTTTGAGCCTTGGTTTACTTACCTGATAAGAGTCTGTCGAGTTAACAGAAATCTTGCTCCCATCCCACAGTTATGAAGATCAAATGAGACGATACACATAGGAAAGTGTTGGGGTAACGTGTGAGTTATTCCTGTAGAAAAATGATATTAAATATTATTAGTATTTCCTCACCTCACCCCCTTCTATTGTCCTCCAAAATACATTTCAAAATCAGTCCTGCTGTAGATAATCCTGTAAGATGATGATAGAAAAATAACCCCTGGAAAGCTGAGTGAGGGTGGTTGAGGCGGCACCAAGAGTTCCCTTGGCACTGCAGGCTGGGGAGCGTCAAACCCGCTTCTCAGGGCCCATGTTTCTCTGGTGTGTGTTTCTCTGGTGCGTGGGGATGCCTGGGAACTGAGCGAGTTTCTGAGGGTTTGGTGAGCCAGGATTATACCGGCCTGTGTGGCTGTGTAAAAGTAACAGGACTGCAAGAGGCAAACACACTTCCTAATAGATCTCTTGTTTTTCCCTGTATGTCAGTTACAGAGCCCTTTCCACTGTGTTTTTTGCAAAAGTACATGTTTTCTGACTTTAGAACTGTCAGCAGACGGAGGACTGTCAAAGCTGGCTTCTCTGATAGAGACTTTTGACCCTCTTTCATGGGGGTACGGGTTCCAGAAGGTGGACTTTGATGGCCAACGCCCTAGTGCCACTTCTCCTTAGCTGCTGGTTTAAAGAACAGAAACTAAAACATGACTCTTTGAAATGGACTGACTGCAGGATTGCAGTACCCAAATGATGGAAGGACAATCCCTGGTTATGGGCCGGGGTGGTCTGTGGGAGGCAGTAGTTTTCTCTGTTTGCAAGGGACTCGTCAAGTGACCTCTTTTTTTGTTGCCTCTGGGTTGCTCTCTAGCCTGGGGACTTCCTGAAGGTTGAGAACCATGCTTTTCCCTAAAATACTATTAATATTTTGGTTGTATTGACTTTTGGGCTGGTAAGAAAGGGCAAGGACGAAATTTTATCTGATTGAGGGACTCTGCTTGCATTGTAAATAAACAAGTTAAAGTGAGCTCAAGGATGCCCTTCCCACTTTTGCTGTTGTCTGTCCACCAGAGTTGTGGAGGCTCTAGCCAAAACTATGGGAGCCTTTTGGTTTCGCCACCTCCCTCTCTGCTCCTTGTCTGAACACCTTCTCGTTGAACTCTTTTTCAGGTGAGGAAGGTTAGTGCTAATGACAGTCATTCCTTCTATGGTTGGTTCTTCCTTGGCCCAGAGTCTTGCAGCTCTGGGTGATTGCTGCCTGGCGGTGATGTGTAAAGGGACTGGGATTCGCTTGTTAGGCCACAAATGAAAACCTGTAGGCTTTACTGCTTTCTATAAGTACAGTGTATTCTTGCCCCAGTTCTCTTCTGTAGGTTCTACTGCTTCTGTTTTTACGCTTGTTTTATGTGTTGCAGATTAGTATTCTCTATTAGGCTGCGTGAATTTTCCATTCTTCATTTCTTTTTTTTTTTTGGGGGGACAGAGTCTCGCTCTGTTGCCCAGGCTGGAGTGTAGTGGTACAATCTTGGCTCACTGGCTTATTGCAACCTCCGCCTCCTGGGTTGAAGCGATTCTCCTGCCTCGGCTTCCCCAGTAGCTGGGACTACAGGTGCGTACCACCACGCTCAGCTAATTTTTTGTATTTTTAAGTAGAGATGGGATTTTACCATGTTGCCCAGGCTGGTCTCGATCTCCTGACCTCGTGATCCGCCTGCCTCGGCCTCCCAAAGTGCTAGGATTACAAGTGTGAGCCACTGCACCCGACCCGTCCTTTCAATTTTATTCATTAACTGCTTTCTGATTTTCCCACCCTAGATAGGTTTGGCAGAACTTTGAATAACGGAAAGCGACTTGGAAACCAAGCAGGGTTACCAGTTAGCAAATAAAAATGCAGGATGCACAACTCTATTTCAATTAGAGATAAACAGTGAATTCTCTTTTAGTATACATATGTCCCACGTTGCATGGCACCTGTATATACTGGAAAATCATTTGTTGTTTATCTGAAATTCAAATTTAACCGGGCCTCCTGTATTTTATCTGGTAGTCCTAAAACCTGGAGGACCTGTGTTTAAAAATTTGTTTGCTTCTTCCTTGCTGTGTGAACCTGGGGCAATTTAGCTAACCTCTAAGTCACCTTGCCCTCTTCTCTGAAAAGGCATCATAGTATCTTAGCTCTCCAGTTTTGGATAAATGATATGACTTAGGAATAAATACTATGGGGATAAATGATATGACTTAGGAAAGCCCTCAGGATGCATTCAGCACAGATCTTCCTTTTCTTTCTCAATCCAGTGATTATAGATTTGCTTCTTGCCTATTTCTTCCCTTTTCTCTTTTCCTCCCCCAGAAGCTGACACAACGTTCTCTCCTTTGCAAAGCTCTTTGGAGTCTTCTTACGATGGCGCCTCCACTTCTTCCTCGGCGGCTCTCAGTTTGCTTTCACATTTCCTGTTCTTCCACACCAGCTTTCTAGTTTCCTCCTCTCTG
Organism: Plecturocebus donacophilus; assembly: GCA_004027715.1. Classification (NCBI taxonomy): domain Eukaryota; kingdom Metazoa; phylum Chordata; class Mammalia; order Primates; family Pitheciidae; genus Plecturocebus; species Plecturocebus donacophilus. The sequence goes on along the minus strand of PVKP010024197.1, from coordinate 8,615 downwards.
GAAGCCATTGTTGACTGCATGGCTCAGGTGTCTGCCTTTACTTGGCCACATATTACCAATCCCCTTGTTTTATGTCTCCTTTCCTCGCCAGCCTGCAGTGGTACTGGAGAACTGGTCCTCTGCCTCGCATTCGCTACGGGATGAGGCACCAGTCATGGACAAGTCTCAGCTTCCTGAGAAAGGCGTGTTTAGAATTCAGGGTTTGCGGAAGGGCAGCTTGCATTTGGCCCATAGGTGAAGGGTTTGGCTCCAGAGTTGTGAAAGATTTCTGAAGGCCTGAGCAAGGGCACACTCTCTGCTCTGTTGTAGGCATCACCTCCATCTGTTGCGTTGCATTGAGTTGCTTTGCTTTGCTTTCTTTTTTTGAGACAGAGTCTGGCTCTGTTGCCCAGGCTGGAGTGCAGTGGCACGATCTCTGTTTCTGCAACCTCTGCCTTCCAAGTTCAAGCGATTCTCCTGCCTCAGCCTTCTGAATAGCTGGGATTATAGATACCCGTCATCACGCCCAGCTAATTTTTTGGGTTTTTAGTAGAAATGGGGTTTCACCATGTTGGTCAGGCTGGTTTCGAACTCTTAACATCAAGTGATCCACCCTCCTCAATCTCCCAAAGTGCTGGAATTATAGGTGTGAGCCACCGCACCCAGCCTCTATTGGTTTTTACCTCTGCAGCTTCACATTCTAATTTATCTCCCACTCTGATGGCAGTTGAGTTTGAGACCCTTGGAGTATGCTGTGGATAATGACTAATGACCAATGTGCTCTACCTTGATGTAGCCCTTGAAACAAAACCGTAGGGCCAGGGAGAGAACGGGAGTGCAGAGAAGTTAACTTGCCAGGATCATTCATCTGGTAGGTGGTGGGGCCAGGATTTGACAGCCGGGCTTGGGAGCCTCTGTTCTTAACCACATTACATTTTATTTCTAAGACCACTTGCAGCAGTAATGGTCCATGAAATTCCTTGTAGGAGTTTGGAATATAGCACTGTTTTGTTGTTGCTGCTGTTGTTTGTTATTTGAAAATTCGTAATGCAAGTCTTTGCCCTATAGTCTGGGCAGTTGTTCTAATTCTTGGGTGTCAAATCCTTATCATTAATATCCCCTTAAAAGAATCCTTCTAGCCCTGAAAGATGTTTCCAGAGTCTTCTTTTCTTGTGGCTTCCTCCTTAACTTGTGTAGATTGAGGCCCCCATACATTCATTTAACCCAGCGTTTTTCGTGTATATCCTAAGTGTTAACTGTGTGCTCGAGATGTCCTTTTAAGAGCAAGGCAGGATATAAACAATAACTGAGTACCGTGCCTTGGGGTCGTGGCATCGGAAGCCCAGGAAGACCTTGTGCCTGCCATGAAGGAACTCAGAGCCTCTTGGAGAGTTGTGGGAAGGCAATGTCCTTACGGTGAGTGAAGGAAAATGGCTAGTTTATCATTCAGTATTCGCACAGGGAAACAAACCACGTGGAACCGAAAGGGAAGATGTAATTCAGGGATTGGTCATCCCAGTGATAGAGCTGCTGAAAAGCTCAAGTGGGGTGGGTGGTGAGACAACCCAGGAATAAGCAGGAGCAGAACACTGCTCTCATACCTCCTCTGGAGAATAAAGGGAAGAGGTAGTGTTATCAGAGCCCAGGGGCTGCGGTCACCAAGAAGAAGTTGGAACCACTGTGGACCTTGAAACATGGGTGCTGCCTAAGATGGAGAAAGGGGAGAAATACCCCGAGTTCTCCCTTCCATCCTCCCATCTCTTGCTAGTGCATCTTATTGGCTGAATCCCGTTGGCTGATTTTGGAAACTGGGAGGTGCAGCCTGCAGAGGTCACCTGTACCTTGCAGAGTAGGAGAAAAGGGCAGTGAGGCATCTGGGGCCAGATAGACCCAGGGCTGGCCCAGGAAGAAATGAATGAATATGGAATGACTATGTTTGGCTTGGGCAGCCGTTGAGTACTTTGTAGACAGCAGAAGGTTGGAAAACCCAAAGGTTTTTATTCCCTCAGGAAATTGTGAGTACAGGGCATTCCAGGGAGAAGGATCAGCATGGACGAAGGCATGGCAGCTTGAAACAGCCGGCTCCACTTGTAGCGTCCCATGCAGCCCAGAATGGCTAGTTAGATACTTGAGGTCTTTCCTGTCCATTCTCCTCCTGCCTCAGAAGCCCCTCTCGTCGAATGCTTTCTCACGTGTTCCTGTTGTCATTTGTCATTTATGGCTAATGCACATTTTCCTGCAGGGAATGCCAGATGGGAAGCTCTGCACCTGAATATCTTCCAGGCCAGCTGCTTCTGACACAGAGCATGCCCCACACAGCTAGTGGGGAGCATCTTAGGATGCCTCAGTCGCCCTAGAAAGGAATTCATGGGCTGTACCAGTCAGTTTTGATGGGTGAAGGGTGTGTGGGTCCCTCGATATCAACAGACCCAGCTCTGATGAGGATGCTGATGCCCTGGGAGGAGAAATGGCTGCCTGTGTTAGTGACTTAGAGGCCTCATCTCGTAGCCCTGCATGTCTGTCAAACAATCAGATTGTGAGAGTGCTTTTCTCACATTTCCCTGCTGTGAAATTTATTTTTATGATGATAGTGGATTTTGTTTAAACTTTTTCTATTATGGAAATTTGCAAGCATATACAAAAGTAGAGTGAATCCACAAACCACCAGCCTCACTAATTATTGACACATAGTCTGAAATAGTTTCACCATAAATGGTTCAGTTTGCATCTCTGATAAGGATTTTATAACCACCATACCATTAGTTAGTTATATTTTTCCTGGTAGTTGACAAAATTAGTTATATTTTTCCTGGTAAATTAGCATTTGAAAGGTAAACATCACAGGCTTTTCTGGGATCAAAGGCATTACCCTTGCCTCCCCTCTGCTATTAAGCCCTGTGCCCTTAGGCTGTAGCCTTAGCTCTAACCTTCCTCCCTAAAGCTGTTGACAGCAGGCTTGGAGACCTTTCACCTGCTGCTCTGTCTCCTCGTCCCCAGCTTCTGAGCATCCCAGTTTTGCTGGTTCTGCCCTCAGTAGGTATGTAGACTGGTTTTCCAGCCCCTATGACAAAGCAGCAGGAATTTTAGGTCACCATTTCACCTGTGTAAAGCAGACCTGAAGTGAGGCATCCTGTGCAGCCTTCCTTGGAAGCTTCTAGCTGAGAAATGTCTGAGCATCTGGGGGAGTCATGCCCTCGGAAGATGGACTGGCATCTGTGGCTTCCAGAAAGTCTGACTCAGTGCTATGTGTGAAGCCACGCAGGGCTGGAGAGTACCAGACAGGAAGCTGTGGGCAGTACGTGCAGACACGTGTCTTCTGGACAGGTAGAATAACAAGCAGTGTTTGCCTAGAATTTCCAGCTCTGAAATCTGCAGCTCAGGCTGCGTCTATGGAGTGATTTTAGGTAAATTATTTCAGTTGAGTCTCATGGCAAATCTATGGGAGTAGGTAGTGTGTGCCTCCTTTAAAAACAAAGGATGTGAGGCTCAGGTGACATGCTGTTAAATTATTGGCCAGGGAACAGTGCTGGTAAATGGGACAGGTGGGATTTCCAGGGAAGTGGCCTCACACCCAGGCTAGGGTTCTTTCTCCTCTGTTAGCTCCTTGACAGAGGAGGAGGAAGTTAAAAAAGGGGTCTGATAAGTGTTACAGCTCTTTTAGAATTTGTCTAGCAGGCTTTCTGGTTTTTGACGGAAAGCCCCTCTCAAGAAAAAAAAAGGGGGGATCTGATAGTTCAGCTCTTAAAAGCAAAGGGCATTCAATTCCAAAATTTCTGAGAATTCCAAAGTTGCTTTTGACTGAGCAACAAAATTTGGGATCCGCTAGTCAATACATTTGTGAGTACATATAATAATTTCCCTTGAGGTTTGAAATAATGCCCCACTTAAAAAATATTTTTAATTGAATTTTTTTGAATAGGAAAGACCTCACTTGGTATTTGTTCCCCTTCTTTTTAACACAAAAGGTGGTGCATATGATATTATATTCTTTTACTGCCCCTCCCACTGCTATTTAATTATACTTTGGAGATTTTTTTCTATTTTTTAACAGTTGCATGGTAAGCCATTGTGTGGCTATCTCTTACCATTGTGCATTTAATTTGTTTTCAGTCTTTGGTCTTACAATATCACAATCACCTTGAAAACAGATCATTTTTATGTGGGTAAGTGTATCAGAGGGGATAATTCCTAGCCACTCTCTTCAACCATTTCCTTATATTGACTCAATCCCCCCATCAGTCCTAAGAAGTAGCCAGTAATACACACACACACACACACACACGTATATGTGTGTGTGTATATATATATATATATATATATATATATATATATATATATGCATATATGTATGTGTATATTTTTGAGACGGAGTTTTGCTCTTGTTGTCCAGGCTGGAGTGCGATGGCACGATCTCGGCTCACCACAACCTCTGCCTCCTGGGTTCAAGCAATTCTCCTGCCTCAGCCTCCCAAGTAGCTGGGACTACAGGCGCATGCCACCACGCCCAGCTAATTTTTGTATTTTTAGTAGAGATAGGGTTTCACTGTGTTGACCAGGGTGGTCTTGATCTCTTGACCTCCTGATCTGCCCACCTCGGCCTCCCAAAGTGCTGGGATTACAGGTGTGAGCCACTGCTCCCGGCTGCCAGTAGTATATTATCCTTGTTTTACAGACAAGAAACAGGCCCAAAGAGGGTAGGGTGACTTGCCTAAAGTCATACCCCAGAGAATAGGAGAGCCAGAATTGACACCTAGCTAAGCAAGCTGATTCTAGAGGAATTCCCTCACTTTTTGATGCTGCCTTTCTTGGTAAATTCACAGAAGTGGCATTGTTGTGACAAATGCTCTATATATGTGTAATTTGAATAGATGTTGCTTGTACAGTTTACACTTCCATTAGTAGGATATGAGAGATATGTGGCCCCATACTGCACTGTCAGTGGGTTTCATCACACTGGATTTTGGTAGTCTGGTAAATGGACAGTGACATATTAGTACCATCTTTGCATTTCTCTCAAGAGGGTGGATAAGCATCATTTCTTATGTTTGTAAGAGCCCTTTGTATTCTTTTTCTGTACCTACGTAGTTGATATCCTTTCTTGTTTGTCTTTAGGGACCTTGGTCTTTCTCTTACCTATCTTTCTTAGCACTCTGTATATTACAACGACTTGCTCTTTTTTTCAATTTTGATTTGCAAAAAATTTCCCACCTTTCAATTATCTTTTGACTTGGCTTTTGGTGTTTTTTGGCCACAGCAAAGTTTTCTTTTTATGGTTTCTTGATGTCATTTATAATCTACAGGAAATATTGCTAACATTTTATGGTGAAACCTTACCGTATATTTACTTCTTTGGAAAAAAGTAGGACAGACTACTTTTGTAGTCTATTGCATTTTTGTTTAAATGATAGTGCATTTAAGACAGATTCAGCAGAGTGCATAGAAGTAGTGATGCCAGATATTTTAAATTGCATTAAACCACTTGAACTCACAGCTGCACATTAGATACATCTCCTGATGTCTTTTTTTCTTCATCCTTCTCTGTATAACACTTTATATAGTTCATATAAGATCTTGAATTAGGATAATTTCCTGTGACTAGTTGATCAATTACTGAATTGTTTATTTTGGATACTATTATTGTAGCATTTTTCTTCCTCCAGAAGCTGCTGCTTAAATGGATTCAAGTGTAATTGGCATTATTTTTCTGGCCTGGTCAGTTTCAGGCTCTGTTTATCTGGTGGTTTTATTTTACTCTGCAGTATTTTCCATTTCCCCTGCTTAAAGATAGATTTAAAGCTGCAGACCTTAAATTTAATCTTATTTCATATTGGCCAATCTTCTTTGTTCATCTCACAAATATTACAGATAACATACATATTACAAACCTTCTTTGTTCATTCTACGAATATTTCTGAGGTTATTCTGTATATAAGGTTGTGAGACAGTTTCTGCCTCTGGCAGCTGATACTCTAGTGGTGGGGGAAATAGACATTGGAAAACTGATTTCACAGTTACAGAATTGAAATTGTGATAATACCTTGAAAAGATAGATGTGTTTTTCTTGAGGATATGATGGGAGGAACCAGACCAGTTTAAGGCAGCCAAGGGAGCTTCCCTGAAGTGACATATATGTAGGCTGCAATCCCCTGTATACCTTTTTTTTTTTTTTTTAATTTAACCATAAAGAGAATGGGTAAAAGAATGTTCTAGGTCCAGGGAAGAGGCTATGCAAAAAATCCTGAAAGCGTCAGAAGTGCAGGGCAGGTTTGAGGAACCGAGAGACGAGTTGTGGTCAGAGTAAAATTGGGATGTGCTCTGAGGCTGGAAGTAGGTGGGGCCAGGTCCTGAATCTTGAACCGGACCTGCATTAGACCAGTCTTGAATTAGACTTGAATTATTCTTTGAATCTAATTCAAGGGATAATGTTGGTATATGTGCCTTTTAAATTAGGAGTAGGTTTTTAAGTTCTGGGGACCATGCCAATCTAGAACTTTTAGTTAAATAAACTTGACCTGCAAAAATGGTACTTTATCCATTCTCTTAAAGTTTTTCATTAGGATATGTTTTTGCCAATAGCCTTTGTGTTTTAAAATCTAGATGTGGCAAAATAATTTACTGCTTGTTAAGCAGACCTCCCGGCATGGGTCGGGGATTGAAGAAAGAATGAAGATGGAAGGATTGTAGATATAACAAATGTATCCAAACTGGATTTCTCTCTTCCTCTCACACTTATTCTCTGCCCTTTCATTTTTTTCTTTTTTCATTAAGATGGAGTCTTGCCCTATCACCCAGGCTGAGTGCATGCAGTGGCACAATCTCGGCTCACTGCAACCTCCATCTTGCAGGTTCAAGCAATTCTGCCTCAGCCTCCCGAGTAGCTGGGACTACAGGCGGGCGCCAGCACACCTGGTTAATTTTTGTAGTTTTAGTAGAGATTGAATTTCACCATGTTGGCTGGGCTGGTCTCAAACTCCTAATCTCAAGTGATCTGCCCACCTTGGCCTCCCAAAGTGCTGGGATTATAGGCATGAGCCACCACGCCCGGCCGTCTTATGCCTCAAGTGTTTTTCTCGATATATATTATGCAAATAGAAATGTGTGGCTATATTGTCCTCTTAAAAGACACTCAGAAATAGGAGCACATTGTACATGGTTCTGTATCTTGCTTTTTTTTTTTCTTCCATTTAACACATGTCATGAGTTTATCCCCATCACTAGGTATAGAATTGCCCGTTTCTTTTGAAAGGCTTGCTGCAAAGTATTCTGGGAAATGGGAGCACTCTGAACTCTTCCTCTGTTGATTGTTTTCAGTCTCTTTCTTTCTACAAAGCAAGTCACAGGAAACATTCTTTAAAAAATTTTTAACAAGTCTTAGCAATGGTTTTTATTATCTGTAGGATAATCTAGTAGTAGATTACCAGTCCTTAGAATGTGTGCCTTTGAAATTTTGTTTGTATTCACTTGGGCAGTGGTAGGTCATCTTTTGCTTATTGTCATTGCTCTCTCAACCTGAAATCCCTTTTTCTTTTGACATCCTTCCTTTCTTTTTTTAGTCCTGTAGAGGGAACTTCTTATTTTTTTGTTTGTTTTGAAGGGATTGCTTTTACTTAGAATAAATTGTCATGTTGCTTACATTCATTTTTTTCCCTGAAACTTAGTCAACACTAAACTCCTCTTTTGCTTAAATAGCTTAGAAGTAAGTGACAGAACAAAGATAATATGGTGTTTAATACCAAATGCCCCTCTTAGTAAGAATCTACAGATTGGTTAATGTTAGAAGTTTAAAACTGTTTTTGGAGCCCATTAAAGACATGTCTCCTATTTGTACAGATCACTCTTTCAAGTCACGTATGAAGGTGATGGTTTTTGTAAGAATGCTAGAAAATGTTGGGAAATTTTTTCAACATTTGAGGCTTCCTGTCAAACGTGAGGGTTTTGAACTCTGACAACAGTACATTAAACTTTATCCAGTTTATACTGTGTACAGAGTTTCTTAAAGCAGGTTCTACCCTGATCACCATCAGTATATGTGATAGGGATCTTAGCCCTCTGTTCTAAATATAGTTTAGGGAGTTTTATAACAAACCGTGTTTCCTCATTAAATAATCAATTGAGTTGACTCCAATTTGTGTATATCAAACCAAAAGAACATAAAGTTTTAATACTATGGTCCAGTTGGATAGGATTTATAATTTTGAGTAACCTTTCAGCAAAACTTTTAAATTTATTACGTTTTTCCCCATCATCAGCCTGTACTGACATAGGTTCAGTTGACAGAATTTGAAAGAGCAAAGAGAAAAAAAAGGAAAGTCTAGATTTCTAAATGCAGAGAGAGGGAGATGATGGCTTCCATGAAAGGTATAGTGTTGCTTCTAATATCACTTGTAATAGTTGGCTCATCTGGGACATCGGAATACGTCTTATGTTTTGACTCTGCAGTATCTTTGCAAGGTATTGATGCCATTTCACTTGGAAGCCATAAAAGGGAGAGTTTATATCCTTCCCTTGTTCCCCATCTCATAGCTTCCAGTATCACGTTTCATTCATTGCTATACTTCAGTCCTTTGCGTAACTGATAATGTTGTTTGCTTATTGCAAAGACACATGGTATTTAATTCAAAGACTAAGACTCAGAG
>PVKP010024196.1:0-35299 GCA_004027715.1 Plecturocebus donacophilus | reverse complement strand
TGTTGTTCTCCTTGTGGGGATGGGACCAGCGGAGCCCGACTAAAAGGGCACCACCCAGTCCCGCACACTCCGCACCAAGAAGCGCCGCGCCGGCCAAAAGAGTCGCCAAAAGATTCCCTCGCCGGGAATCTCCCAGTCCGTGGGCATCAAATATTCGTCTGCAACTGCGGTGTCCACTCGCTCTCTGCGCCCTCACCGTGAGCCACAATCCCGAGTTGCTGCTACGCGGCCATTTTGGATCTCTCTCCGCCCGGTGATGAAATTTTTTTCTGTTTCTTAGTTTTCCTTTGGCGGACGCCGGTTCCCCACAGAGCCAGACCTTCCTGGGTTCGCTGTGTTTGCTGTGAAACTCTCAGTCCTCAGCGCTTCCAATTGATGTTTTCCTTGTGGGGATGGGACCAGCCGAGCCCGTCCGTCCGTCCCGTATACTCTGCAGTGGGAAGCGCCGTGCCGGGCGCCGGCAAAACAGCCGCACCGGCCAAAAGAGTCGCGCTGGCGACCCGTGTGGCTCCTCTGCCGGGAATCTCCCGGTCTGTGGGCAACAAAAATTTGTCGGAAAGTGCGGCGTCCACTCGTTCTCTGAGCTTTCACTGGGAGCTACATTCCTGAGCTGTTGCTAATCGGCCATCTTGGATCTCTCTACATTGGGATTCTTTCTGCATGCTTCTTTTTAAAATTAAACTATCATTTTGCTTAGGTGCTTCTCTTATGTGCAGTCAGATTTTGTGTTGTCTTTCAATATGTAGTTTTAATATGAATTTAGCCATTCGTAGGTCTTAATGTGTATGTTAATATGTATTTGTATGTATATTGATAGGTTTAGTTTTATCTAAGTCACATTTACACTCACTTTTTAATGCTTCTTTCTTACCTTGTTTTTCTTTTACAGTTGCTCTACTGATAATGTGTTCTTTACCTTTTTTTACTTTTTGAGACAGAGTCTTGCTCTGTCACCCGGGCTGGAGCACAGTGGTGCAATCTTGGCTCACTGAGACCTCCGCCTCCCAGGTTTAAGCGATTCTCCTCTCTCAGCCTCCTAAGTAGCTGGGATTACAGGCACCTGCCACCACACTCGGTGAATTTTTTGTACTTTTAGTAGAGACAAGATTTCACTGTGTTAGCCGGGATGGTCTTGACCTCGTGATCCACCCACCTTGGCCTCCCAAAGTACTGGAATTACAAGCGTGAGCCACCACGCCCAGCCATATTTTTTTTCGTATTTGAAAGTTAAAAATTATTTTCTTTATGCTATTTGTAATTCACTTGAAACATAAAATAATAAATTGGAGAAATAATGTTAATGTAAAGAAGCTAATATCTCCAATTGTAAATGATGAAAATCTTGGATGCCTTTATACCTTCTATTTTCCAACACACCTACCAATATTTGCTGCAGCTTCATGTACAGTTTTTCTTTTTTACAACAATCATCTTCACTTTTAATACTTATGTTTAATATATGTGTTCTTTATAAAAATATTGACAACGTTTTAGCTATAACAGGTTAACTGATTAGTATCATTTCTTTACATACTTCATTTCTCTTCTTTTAATTAATTGCTATTAATTTCTCTCTTTGCAAGACAAATTTTTTAAAGTACTTTTTTTAAAGACACATGGTTATCTTGGATTGAATTGATACCCACCAAATGAAGATATGTTGGAGTTCTAATCCTCAGAACCTCAAAATATAACTTTATTTGAAAATAAGGGTTGAAGATATGTTAAGTTTTTGCAATTAGTTTTCTTGGGTGGGGAGAAGGAACCGCCTCACTCTGTCGCCCCGGCTGGAGTACAATGGGACAATCTCGGCTCACTGCAACCTCCACCTCCCAGATTCAAGCGACTCTCCTGCCTCAGCCTCCTGAGTAGCTGGGATTACAAGCACTTGTCATGACACTCGGCTAATTTTTGTATTTTCAGTAGCGACAGAGTTTCACCATGTTGGCCAGGTTGGTCATGAACTCCTGATCTCATGTGATTTGACCACCTCAGCCACCCAAAGTGCTGGGATTACAGGCATGAGCCACTGCAAATTAAAAGTCATTTGCAATGACTTTTAATGGCAAAATCTGCAATTACTTTTGCGCCAAACTAATAGTTAAGGTGAGTTCATAATGGAGTAGGCTGGGACCCTAATTCAATACAACTCATGTTCCTGTAGAGGAGGAGAGAGGACGGACACACAGACGTGGAAGGGGAGAAGGCCACGACAGAGGCGCCAAGAGTGGAAGTGCCTCCGCCGAAAGCCAAGGAACGCCAAGGATTGCCAACAAATCCCCGGAGCTGCAGAGGCAAGGGAGAGGTCCGCCGTGAGCCTCGGAGGAAACGGGGTCCTCCCCACACCTTGGTTTTGAACTTACAATGTCCAGAACACTGATTCAACACATTTCCGTGGCTTTAAACCACACCATTTATGTTACTTGGTTATGGCAGCCTTGGACACTAATAGGATGAGGTAATATCACTTATGATTTTATGTTCTTGGACACGTATTTCCGTTAATTCACACATGAGCTTAGTGCACGCCCCAAAATGGAAAGCTTGGGTCCATGCATTTGGGCTGAGATTTTTTTTTCTCAGCCTTCAAATTATTGCTTCATTTTTTTCCCTCCCTCCTTCTGTCCCTCCCTCCCTCCCTTCCTTCCTTCCTCTTTCTTTCTCTCTCTTTTTCCTCTCTTTCTTTCTTCTTTTTGCAGATTCTTCCTTCTAGTTGATCTCCAGCACCTGAAGCCCTTCTGAAAACCGTTGGTATGATCAAGATTTGCCCTGCAAAAATCGATCTATCACTGCCCACATGCCCTGCATCTGCGGTTCACTGCTAGAAGTTCTAAGGAGGGTCTCCTGAGGGTATTTTCCACTCACTTACTAAGCAATATTTTTAAAATAATTACTGGTTCTTTGGTCAATTTGCTTAAGCTGTTCTGTATTGAGAGTTTCCTTATATTTCCTGAAATGTTTCCAGTACTGATATGGATTCTCCCATATTATCATATTCCTAGTTTAGTTTAATAGATCTGTGGTGAAGCGTGGCTTCTGTCACGGATGGTTATGTCAAGAGGGTAGCCTTAGGGGACATGTTTAGAGGGTGTTACAATGGCTACAATGACACTAGCCTTTAGTGTCTTTAAAGTCTTATCTTTTTACCTATTGGAATGCTTTTATGGGTCATTGGCCACTTCAGCTGGACCTGAGTTTACTTCAAAGCAGGGACGCTTTGGGTTTGTGATGGAGTTGACAATGTTGAGAAAGGGCTTGGTCCCCCAGTCCATCACCTCTTACTCTAAAATCACATCATTCTAGAGGCAGAAACCCTCATTCTAACTTTCGCAAAACACCCTTTCCTCAGACCAGATCTACTGAATTCTCCTGACAGGGACCTGAGCAGACCCACAGCTGTATGGCAGCACCCTTGGAATAACAGGCATGTGGACAATGTGTCTCCATCTGATGCAGGAAAATTGCAGGTCCTCAGCCTGACAGCGCACCTGCTCCTCAGCATAAGCCGCATTGAGTGAGGATCGCCAGCAACATCGGCTTCTCCATCTGGTCTTGGCAGGAAAAGTTCTATAGTAGCTGCAAGAATTTTGGGGCGGTCCTTCAAATGTGTCTCTACTGCTGGGAAAGTTTCTTTACAAGCAGAAAAGTAAAGACAGTCCAGGGTCATTTTAACGTGTGTTCACATTGGTGGTCTTCCTAACACTGAGCCCACAAGCCCGAGTCCTATTCATGAAGCTGTAGCTCCTTGATCTAATAGTTCCTACACTTCTGCAAACCTTCCAACGGTATCAGCTGGAAGGGATAGGTCATTGTTGCCAACTGACATTGTTGCCAACTGCCAGCAGACTGCCTGACACTCCACATGCCCTTCTGACTCAGCCCCAAACCAGCGAAACTCCATGCGTCTGTTGGTACAGAATTGGCAAAATAAACTGTGCAATACAGGTGCCAAGTCATCTGTGTAAAAAAAAATACATTAGATTAATTCTAGGTTCACTGATGTAGAAAGGGTTCAAAGTCTGCAAAGGATGGTGAAATAGGAGTAATTCTCTGTGTTAAAAGACAAATATTTGCATGAAATTTTGATGTAATCTGTGGTCATAAGAAAGGGCCTACACATGACAGATAAAGTTGAAACTGTCATTCTTGTGTTCATAGTCAATGGCATTTTTCTGGTTTTGAAGTGTCAGTTTTGATACTTTTAATTTATTAGAAAGTCATCTTTTAATTGAAATTTCAGGTTTATTAGCATGCATTAGTACATAATATTCTTATAACCATTTCTCACATATTATAGATTATGTTCACTTCCTCATTTTTAATTTTTACAAATTCTTCTTATTCTGTATTTTTTAATGTTTATGTTTTTACTTCTACATTTATTTTGTAGACAGTTGTCCCTTACATATATTTTAAAAGCCAGATTTCATAATTACTAAGTCTGTTGTTTTCTTTATCTAATTGCCTATTTCTTATTTAGCTATACATAATTAAGTCTTCTGGTTTTTTTTTAACTATTGCTTTTTATATATTATGGCATTTAATGAAATATGTTAGTTTCTTTTTTAAATAAGTTACTTCTGCCTGTAAAGTTATCAAGGCTTTGAACACATATTTCAAAAAAGAAGACATACAAATGGTAAATAAGGACATGAGAAAGTGTTCAAAATCATTAGTAGTCATCAAGAAAATACCAGTGAAAACCACAATCAGGTATCATGAGCCACGTATAAGGATTGCTAAAATAAAAGGACAATTACTGGAACTCTTAAGCATTCTTGGTGGCAGTAAAAATGAAACAACCATTTTGGAAAAAGCCTTGCAGCTTTGTACTAAACTAAACATACATCTACCCTGTGTCCCAGCAATTCCACTCCTAGAAAGAAAAACATGTGATCACAAAAGACTTGTACATAAGTGTTCATAGCAACATTAGTCATAATAGGCAAAGACTGGAAGCAGCCAGGTGTCCATCAGCAGGAATGGATAAACAAACTTTGAGGTATTCACACTTTCAACAACCAATGTGCAGCACTGAGAAGGAAATGAAAAGATCCCGTGCAGTCACATGATTGAATCTCAAAAACATGTTGCCTTGCAAAAAAAGAGTATATGTTGTATGATTCTATTTACATGAAGTTCTAAAGTAGACAAATTAATCTATGGAAACAAAAACAAAAGCAAAACAAAACAAAACAACAAAAAAAACCCTGAAATCAGAGCCATGATTACCTTTACAATGGTGGAACAGACAGGTGTGGTAGAAAGTGACTGGATGTGATGTGGCCCAGTCATTGCTTTTGGCAGGGGGAGGGAGAAAGTGGAAATGAAGTAAGCCAGAGCATTCTGTTCTTAATGAGATCAACTCTCAGGAGAAACTGGATTACCAGAGGCCTAACCTGCTGAGGGTGTTTGTTTTTTGAGACAAGGTCTTGCTCTGTCATGCAGGCCAGAGTGCAGTAGCACGATCACAGCTCACTGCAGCCTTGACCTTCTGGGCTCAAGTGATCCTCCCACCCACCTCAGCCTCCCAAGTAGCTGGGATTGCAGGCAGATGCCACCAGGCCCCACTCTACAATAATTTTTGCATTTTTTTGTAGAGATGGGGTTTCACCATGTTGCCCAGGTTGGTCCTGAACTCCTGGGCTCAAGTGATCTGCCCGCCTCAGCCTCCCAAAGTACTGGGACCACAGGTGTGAGCCACTGTGCCCAGCCTGCTGGGTTTTTATCAGAGCCTAACCAACCTGGGGAAAGAGAAACACAGAACTCCAGCCCACTCTAGCAGTCTCTTTCTCATGTGGAAAAACTGAGAAGCGCTTGTAAGTTCACAGTCCAAGGACACAGGCTCACCAGGGACTGAGGGCTACTCCCGAGACTCTAGAATCCTTTTCCTCACCCCACACCTTACCACTGCATGACTAAAGGACTACTTGCAGCAGTTCCTTTTACCTGGGACATTATGTCCCACTATCAAGAAAAAATTACAAGACATACTTCAAGATAAAAACACATTTTGAAGAGAAATCATGCATCAGAACCAGAGTCAGATATGACAGGGGTGTTGGAATGACCGGATCAGGAATTTAAAAGAACTGTAATTAACATGTTAGGGGCTCTAATGTACACAGTACATGACATGCAAGAACAGATGGGCTTGTAAGAAAGGAGATGAAAATTCTGAGCAAGAACTAAAGAGAAATGCTAAAGGCCAAACTTAATATAAAAGAAATCAAGAACGACTTTGCTAGGCTTACCGGTAAACTGAATATGGCTGAGGGAAGAATCTCTGAGCTTGAAGTTTCTTCAGCAGAAACTGCCAAAACTGAAAAAGCAAAGAGAAAAAGAAAAGTGTAAGAACAGGAGCAAACGTTAAGAATTACATTCAACTTCTCAGAAACACAAAGAAAATGGAGTCAAATATTTTAAATGTTGAGATAAAAAAACTCACAAACCCAGAATTCTATACGTCATGAAGTTACCCTTCAAAAATGAAGGAAAAATAAAGACTTTCTCAGATAAACAAAAAACTGAGGGAATTTGTTGCTAGTAAATCTGTTGCAAGAAATATTAAAAGAAATTTTTTAGAGAGAAGGAAAATGGTAAATGTCAGAAATTCAGAACTACATAAAAATGGAAGAGAATCAGAGAAGAAATAAGTGAAGGTAAAATGAAAACTTTTATTTTTCTTAATCTTAATTGTTCCAAAAGATAATAATTATTTGGTTATGTATGCTTATATATATGTGTGTGTGTGTGTGTGTGTGTGTGTGTATGCTTATGTATACACACACATATATATATGTAAGCATTCACAGCCAAATAATTGTTGGGAGAATTAGGATTATTTTATTATTATAGGGTATTCCTATCACTAATAGAGCAGCATAGTGTTACTTGAGATTGGACTGGGATTAGTTGTAAATGTACATTGCAAACTCTAGGGCAACACTAAGAAAAGTAAAACAGGAAAGAAGTAAGACCAGGCACAGTGGATCAGGCCTGTAATCCCAGCACTTTGGGAGGCTGAGGCAGGCAGATCATGAGGTCAGGAGTTCAAGACCAGCCTGACCAACATGGTGAAATCCTGTCTTTACCAAAAATACAAAAACGAGCCAGACGTGATGGCACACTCCTCTAATCCCAACTACTCAGGAGGCTAAGGCAGGAGAATCGCCTGAACCCAGGAGGCAGAGGTTGCAGTGCGCTGAGATCACGCCACTGCATTCCAGCCTGGGCAATAGAGTGCTGACAATGCTAACAATGAAGAGAGAATGAAATCAAACAATAAGCATAGTTTTATTGGTTATTATTTTGCATAATGTAGAAAGGTTCTAAACACTCCTCAAAATAGTCCAAAATATTCAAAAGATATGATTTAATAAATCATACATAAGCTATTGTAAGTTTTATAAATATCTATTTAGAAATATTAAAAAATTGAGTGACTTTAAAATTTTTTAAAAACGAGTGACTGAATTGTGAAAAAAATTTGAGTGACTTTAAAATTTTAAAAAAGGTTTAAGAGTTTTTTTTTTTTAATTCTAGAAAGGTTCTAAAGGGTGCTAATCATAAAAAGAGGTACATCAAAGGATGTGAACATAATTTTTTTAAAAAACTACTTATTTATTCATTTTATTATTATTATTTTTAATTGTACTTTAAGTTCTGGGGTACATGTACAGATCTTGCAGGATTGTTGCATGGTTACACACATGCCATGGTGGTTTGCTGTCTCCATCCCCCCGTCACCCACATCAGCCACTTCTCCCAGTGTTCTCCCTCCTTAATCTCCCCATACTCCACTGTCCCTCCCTGGCCCCTCCAACATACCCCTGTGTATGATGTTCCTCTCCCTGTGTCCACCTGTTTTCATTGTTCAACACCTGCCTATGAGTGAGAACATGTGGTGGTTGGTTTTCTGTTCTTGTGTCAGTTTACTGAGAATGATGGTTTCCAGATTCATCCGTGTCCCTGCAAAGGACACAAACTCATCATTTTTTATGGCTGCATAGTATTCCATGATGTATTTTGTCACATTTTCTTTATCCAGTCTATCATTGATGGGCATTTGGGTTGGTTCCAAGTCTTTGCTATTGTAAACAGTGCTGCAATTAACATACATGTGTGTATGTCTTTATAATAGAACGATTTATAGTCCTTGGGGTATATACCCAGTAACGGGGTTGCTGAGTCGAGTGGAATCTCTATTTTTACATCCTTGAGGACTTGTCACACTGTCTTCCACAATGGTTGAACTAATTTACACTCCCACCAACACTGTGAAAGTGCTCCTATTTCTCCACATCCTCTCCAGCATCTGTTGTCTCCAGATTTTTTAATGATCGCCATTCTAACTGGCATGAGTTGGTATCTCAATGTGGTTTTGATTTGCATTTCTCTAATGACCAGTGATGATGAGTATTTTTTCATGTTTCTTGGCCTCATAGATGTCTTCTTTTGAAAAGTGTCTGTTCATATCCTTCACCCACTTTGGAATGGGTTTGTTTTTTTCTTGTAAATCTGCTTTAGCAAACATACTTTTAAATAGCTAAACCAAGACTGTAATGTGACAACAATTAAAATATGTCTACTAATTTTCAAAATCCAAATCATAAGTGACAATACCCTTAGAAAACTGGCTGAAATGTCTTTGAAATGTTCAGAGGTTAGAAAAATATAAATAGTCATATTTTTAAAAAGTTTAAAAGTGGGCTAAAGCCCACTTTTGTATTCTGTTACATAGAATATGTTATGTATTCTGTTACATAGAATATGTTATGTATTCTGTTACATAGAAAATAAAGAAAAGTTATAAACACAGCATGAGGTAAATATAAATTTTAAATAAATGTACCACTATCCTAAAAGCTAATTACCTTTAAGTGAATGAGTTTTAAGCAAAACAGTTGCTCCTAGTTTGAACACAGTAGGAATTCAGTAAAGACTTGAAGAAAATGTAATGTAATTCAAATCCCTTTATATCATAATAGTTTTAATACCTAAGGTTGTGAGATTTTATTCGTCAATGTTCATTAAATAGGATTTTTCTGAAATGCCAGTTGAAACAATGGTAATTACTATTCCTACATAGAATTCAGCAATTGGCCTAAACAATAGCTTCACAGCAAATGGATTGCTACCGCACTAAGTTCAATATAAGAAAAATATTTTGGGCAGGGTACAGTGGCTCATGCCTGTAATCCCAGCACTTTGGGAGGCTGAAGAGGGTGGATTACCTGAGGTCGGTAGTTCGAGACCTGCCTGACCAACAGGGAGAAACCGCGTCTATACTAAAAATACAAAATTAGCCGGGCATCGTGGCACACGCCTGTAATCCCAGCTACTCAGGAGGCTGAGGTGGGAGAATCACTTGAACCCGGGAAGCGGAGATTGTGGTGAGCTGAGATCGCACCATTGCACTCCAGCCTGGGTGACAAGAGCAAAACGCAGTCTCAGAAAAACAAAACAAAACAAACACTTCAGCATCTGGATAAGCACTATAGAAAATAAAGGGTGTTAGGAAGAGATTTTCAGACTTTGGTAAGACTGTGATTGGGCAGGAAATGGCGTGGAGTGAAAGTAGATGGGCAAAGACTTAGGAATGCAACCGTAATAAAACTTTATTCAATAATACACAGAATAAAATACGGTACGAGCACCAAAAAAGGCGAAAAATATTCTGAAATTAATTATGGCTAAATAGTGGGAATGTCTCGAATGCCATGTTGAAGGATCAGAACAATTTTATAAAGTAGGAAAATTTGAAACATAAAAAATTTTGAGTAAAAAGCATGAGATTTAATTCACATTTTGGTTTCTACATAAAGAAAGAGAGCAGAGAAATTAAAGGGTAGTAGATTAAATACCTTGTAAAATAATTTGGGAAAGAGATAATAAACATTTAATCTTATGGAGAAAGAGGAAGATATTTTTTATTAATATATACCAAGTATAATGAAATATGCTTAAAGATGTTATCTTAGAGTAACAAAAACATGAGGGAGGAAAGACAAATGACAAAATCTGATAGGCTTTCACTATAAAACAATACTGAGTAAAAATGGAATAAACAACGTCTCAAATGTATTGCTAAATCATCCCCCAAAAATGAATGTTCCCAGTATCCAAAAATATCGAAGAGACTGTAAATATAATGATGAATGGATGTTGACGCTACAGTTGCCCTGGGCCCCTGCTGATCTTCCAACCACCAGAGCTGACTTAATAGCTGCAGAGGTCAGGAAGCAAATATTTTAACTATGCAAATGAGGGATGAACCCTGAGAACGTCCTGACAATTTGGACCCTTTCACTTAGTGAAACAGTGAACCCAAAAATAGCTTCCCAAAAGGCGCACAGATGTTGGGGAAATTTGTCTGTGCAAAAAATAAAAATTCTTCTCTAAAACTTTCTCACTATAGACTTGCCCCACGTGAATTCAAAATCCGGCTTATGGTGCTTATGTGATCTAGGGAAACCCACACTACAAAATTAGCTTGAAGTGCTGGATTTTAAGTCCAGAGCACTCGACAAAACAAAATCAAGTCCTCTTTGCAGGACATGATTTCACCTTGCCAGTATAGGATACCCAGATTTCCAGAGACAAAATCCTGCACAGTATAAATCCATAATCAAAAATTACCAGCTACAGGAGGAAAACTACAGGACAATATTTCTGCTAACTATTCATGCAAAAAGCCTTAACAAAATACTAGCAAACTAAATTAAACAATACATGAGAAGGAACATTCATCATGACTAAATGGAATTTATCCAAGGGAGATAAGAAATACTTTAACATATGCAAATCAGTCAATGTCATATATCATATCAATAGAATGAAGGACAAAAACCATGTGATCATTTTAATTGGTGCTGATATTGACAAAATTCAACACTTCTCCATGATAAAAATTCTCAAACAAAAGGCATAGAAGGAACATACCTTAACATAACAAAAGACATATATGACAGACCCACAGCTAGTATCATACTGAATGGGGAAAAACTGAAAGCCTTTCCTCTAATATCTGGAACATGACAATGATGCCAACTTTCACCACTGTTATCCGACATAGTACTGGAAGTCCTAGCTAGAGCAATCGGACAAGGGAAGGACATAAAGTGCATCCAAATTGGAAAGGAAGAAGTCAAATTTTCCTAGTTTGCAGATGATATGAGCTTATATTTATTTGGAAAAACCCAAAGACTCCAAAAAAAAAAAAACGTGTAAAACTGATAAACAATTTCAGAAAAGTTGCAGAGTTTGGGGAAAAAAAAGACATTAGAACTGATACCACAGAAATCAGCATACAAAATCCACATACAAAAACCAGTAACATTTCTGTATTCCAGCAGTGAACATTCAGAAAAGAAATAAAAGAAGTAATTCCATTTACAAAAACCACAAATAAAATTAAATACCTAGGAATAAAAAAAAAGTGAAAGATCTCTACAATGAAACTATAAAACACTGAAGAAAGAAATTGAGGAGGACAGAAAACAATGTACAGCTATTTCATGTTCATGGATTGGAAGAATCAATATTGTTAAAATGTCTATACTACTCAAAGCAGTCTACAAATTCAATGCCATTCCTATCAAAATACCAATGAAATTCTTCACAGAAATAGAGCAATCTTAAAATTTATATAGAAGCACAAAAGATCCAGAATAGCCAAAGCAAAAAGAACAAAACTGGAGAAATCACATTACCTGACTTCAAATAATACTACAGAGTACAGTAACCAAAACAGCATGGTACTGGAATAAACATAGAAGCATAAATCAATGGAACAAAACAGATAAACCAGAAACAAATCCACACAGCTACAGTGAACTCATTTTTGGCAAAGCTGCCAAGAACATACACTGGGGAAAGGATAGTCTCTTTAATACATCTTGCTAGCAAAACTGGATATCCATACACAGAAGAATGAAACTTGACTCCTATCTTTCACCATACACAAAAAATTAAATCAAAATGGATGTAAGACTGAAATCTAAGATGTCAAACTATGAAAGCATTTCAAGAAAACATTGAAGAAACTCTGCAGGATATTGGCCTGGGCAAAAATTTCTTGAGTAGTACCCTACAAGCACAGAAAACTAAAGCAAAAATGAATAAATGGGATCACATCAAATTTAAAAGCTTCTGCACAACAAAGGAACGTCAACAAAGTCAAGAGACAACCCACAGAATCGGAGGAAATATTTGCAAACTACCCATCTGACAAGGGATTTATAACCAGAATATATAAGGAGCTCAAACAACTCTATAGGAAAACTATGATAATCTGATTTAAAAATAGGCGAAAGATCTGAGCAGACATTCCTTAAAAGAAGACATATAAATGGCAAACAGGCACATGAAAAGAAGATCAATATTATTGATTATCAGAGAAATGCAAACCAGAAGTACAATGAGATATCATCTTACCCCAGTTAAAGTGGCTTTTATCCAAAAGACAGGCAATAACAAATGCTGAGGAGGATGTGGAAAAAAGGGAACCCTCATACATTGTTGATGAGAATGTAAATTATTATTGTCACTACGGACAACAGTTTGGAGGGTCCTCCAAATACTCAAAATAGAGCCACCATATGACCCAGCAATCTCACTGCTTGGTATATGCCCAAAAGAAAGGAGATCAGTGTATGAAAGCGGTATCTGCCTTCCGTGTTCATTGCAGCACTGTTCACAAGAGCTAAGCTTTGAAAGCAACCTAAGTGCTCATCAACAGACAAATGGATAAAGAAATGTGGTGCATATGCACAGTGGAGTACTATGCAGACATAAAAAGAATGAGATCTTGTCATTTACAACAGTGTAGGTGGAGCCGGAGGTCATCATGTTAGTGAAATAAGTCAGACTTGGAAAGACAAGCTTTGCTTGTTCTCACTTATTTGTGGGTGCTAAATATCAGAACAGTTGAACTCACGGAGAGAGAGAGTAGAAGGATGATTAGCAGAGGCTAGGAAGGGTAGTGGGGGGTGAAGGACGGAAGTAAAGATGGTTAATAAGTACAAAACATATGTGTGTGTGCGTGTGTGTGTGTGTATACACAATTAGGATGAATGAGACAGTATTTGATAGCTCAATAGGGTAACTATAGTCAATAATATTTTAATTGTACATTTAAAAATAACTCAGAGTATAATTGGATTGTTTGCAATTTAAAGGATAAATACTGGAGGGGATGGATACCCCATTTTCCATGATGTCGCTATTGCTTATTACATGTCAGTCAAAGTACCTCGAGTACCCCATAAACATATACATCTCTTATGTACCTACAAAAAAAAATTTGATGTTTAAAATTTTAAAAAAGAAAGCAGACTGGTAAATCTAAAAGTGTATTGGTATTATAAAATCTTAGTAATAATTGTTTGCAAGGAAGGTACAAGTAAATATAAAGTAACTTTAGATTTTATGCTAAGTATGTATGTTATATTTAAGAGTAGCTTAACATAACATGTAAAAGCAGCTTTTAACAATAGGGGTATAATATATAAGCTCCCAACAAGTACAATTAAATAAGTTTACATCCATTAAGTCAACGTAATAAACAAGAAGAGAAATAAAGAGCAGGGCAATTAGAAACTGTAAAATAAAATGGCAGACGTAATGCAAATATACCATTAATCGCAATGAATGTAAACGAGATAGACACACTAAAACAGTTTGTAGGATTCGATTTTGATAAAGTCTAACTAAACGATTCTTGAAAGAAACACTTGAAATTACCACACAGAAAAGTTGAAAGTAAAAGAATGGAGAAAAGATGAACTCACTAAATACAAATCAAAAGAAATCCAGTTCAGAGCTAAGAATGTCAGAAGATTAAATTTCAGGTAAAAAGATTATAAGATTATAATCATAAAACATTAAATTAACCAATGACATACAGTTTTAATCTTTATAAAACTCAGATAAAGTCTCAAAAATATAAATAAAAAGCGTACAGAATCATTAAGGTAGACTGAGAAATCTAACAGCACATGAGAGATTAAAGAGAAAAATATTTGAACAAATAGTCACAGGTCGCTTCTTATGTGCCAGGTGCTCTTCAAGTTGCGGGAGATGCTACAAAGAGCAAAATGAATTCTTACAAAAATGCCGGCCCTCATGGAGCTTATACTCTAGTAACATGCATATGGTATTCCAGGGGGATGAGTACTATGGAAAAATAGAAGACAAAGGAGCAACTTAGGGAGGGTGTTGGCCTTGCTGAAGAGTGTTTAGGAAAAGCCTCCCTGGAAATGTAGTTTTTGAGCAACGTTTAAGGGAGGTGAAGAAGCAAGGACAGACATCTGCATTTCTAGGGGAGGAATATTTCAGAGAAACAGAAACTTCTGAGGTCTTTAAGGGGGGCATTTCCAAGAAACAGCAAATAGGCCAGTATTTTTAGAATGTGTTGATTTAGAGGATGATCTAGTGGCAGACCTAGATCTTTGATCCAGTAAGACGAAAAGGTAAAGACTGGAGAGAGAGAAAGTCACGCAGTGCCTGCAGACTATTGCGCGGACCTGTGAGGACGAGGGGAATAGGACCTGTGTGGGATGGGAAAGGAAGGAGTCAAATCTCAACAAGCGTCACACTGGCGTATTTTATGAAGAGTGGAATTAAGTTAGAAGTCAATGAAGAATAACTCAAAATCTATACAGTTGGACATTTACAAATGCATTTCTCAGTAACTTTGGATCATATATTGCATATAATAAAATTTTAAAAATGCCTAGATGTGAACAAAACATAAATACAGCATATCAAAATGTATGGGATATAATATTACAAGGGAAATTTATATTCTTAAATGCGTATTTAAGAAAGCTCAAAAATCCACTTCACAAGTTACAAAATGAGCAGTGGAGTGTTCTTAAAGAAACTGGAGAAAAAAGAATATGTGGAATCTAAAAAGGTCAAGTACATGGAAGCAGAGAGCAGAATGGTTGTTATGAGGGGCTGAAGGGTTGGGAGAGAGGAGAAGACCATTAAAGGGTATAGATACCCCCGCATCTCTGAGGTGAGTAAGATCTGAAAACCTAACATACAGCATGGTAACTACATTTCACAGTAACGTATCATGCACTTGAAATTTGCTGAGAGTAGATCTTAACTATTCTCACCACATAACAACAATAGAACAAGTGACTAGGTGAGGTGATGAATATGCTAATTACCTTATTGTGGTTGTCATTTTATAACATATAGGTCTATCAAAACACCATGTTGCATACCTTGAATATATGTAATTTTTATTTGTCGATTAGACCACAACATAGTTAAGAAAAGAGAGAGTATATGGAAAAGTAGGGAGGGAAATGAATACAGTAGAAAAGATTGATTAATCTAAAACTAAGTTCTGGAAAAAGACTAATGAAATTCTTAACTTATTGCATGATTGACCAAAAATAAAAAGACAAAAAAAAAAAAAAAAGAAATAATGATAGCACTAAAATGGGGCATAACTAGGTATCTATGCAGAATTGCAATGGAAGGAAATACTATAGTCATATTTTACAAAAATGAAAACAGGTAAAATTCAGTTTTTCAGAAAAAATACATTTCATAATATAGACTCAAAAAATTAAATAGATATATAAAAATACAAAGTAAAATGCAGGAAGAAGAAGAAGGAAGGAAGAAAGGGATGAAAAACTGGAAGAGAACAAGAATGCTGATTCTTAGTATTGCTACTGTGGATTCGGTGCGGTAAGATGGCAAAAAGAATACAAGATACAAATACAGAATAGAAAGATTTGAAGGAAGAAATGATTTAATTTGTTTTAAGATGAATAATATGTAAATACTTATTAATTACAAAAAAGATGGTAAGGAAGCAGTGGAGAAGTCGGACAAAACCTTACATGTGTCATCAAAATAAACATCACTGAGAGCAAATGATTATCACATGTATCTTTAAGAAGCGTACGTACATCACTTACGCAACATTCTAGGGAAAAAATCTAAAAGCTAAATCTAATTGTAAGAAAACATCAGACAAACTCAGACTGAGTTGTACTCTGTAAAATACCCGTCTTGTGTTCTTCAAACATGTCATGGCATGAACAACAAACAATTCCCATAGACACAGTGCATGATTTTTGAACTGGATTCTATACTGGAAAAATCACTGCCATGAAGGAAAAATTATGGATGTAAGAGACAAAACTGGAATATAAATTATAGTTTGATTAAAAGTGTAAAGTAAATATTCAGTTTCCTGCATTTTATAACTGAACTGTAAATATTTAAAAGTATATCATAGCTCTTAAATACACATTGAGGCCGGGTGTGGTGACTCACGCCTGTAATCCCAGCACTTTGGGAGGCCGAGACAGAGGGAACACTTGAGCCCTGAAGTTTGAGACTAGCCTGGCCAACATGGTCAAACCCTGTTTCAACAAAAAAATACAAAAATTAGCTTGGCATGGTGGCGTGTGTCTGCAGTCCCAGCTCCCAGCTACTTGGGAGTCTGAGGTGGGAGGATCACTTGAGCCCAGGAGGAGAAGGTTGCAGTGAGCCGAGATTGCACCACTGCACTCCAGTCCGGGCAACAAAGTGAGATTCTGTCTCCAAAAAAAAAAATACATATTGAAATTTTATGGCATGAAGGTACATAATGTATGTAATTTACTGTCGAATGGTTCTCTGAAATTTTGCCATTGTGTCTCTACCTAGATAGGGATAAAGCTGATAAAATAAACATGATCATGCTTTAATTTGTCAATTCCAGATCGTAAGGGAGTTTTTTTTTAATATTCTTGCAACTTTTCTGTAATTTTGAAGTTTTCTCTAAGTTTGAATTTTAGTAAAAGGTGAAAGATTTATGCGATCTGAAGAGAAAGCAGAGTATTTGAATTTTAAAAAACTGAAAAAATACAATATACAAAAACTACACAAGGTCCAATGAATAAGTCTAACGAGGGAAATCCACAAACATTTTGGAGGTAAATTTTATGTAAACCTTTATTAAAGACATGAAATAGAACTTAGAAAATGGAGGAATATATCTTGTTTGTGGATAAAGTTATCCACAAACTTTACAAAAGTTAAATATATGTATACAGAGTATGAGAAGAGAGAATCCAAATAAAGGACAGTAGCTTAACTGAGTTGAAGAAACAATGATTGGAGTTCAGTGAGTCTAAAGTCACTGGAATTGCAAAAAGTATTGAGAAAAGGCGAGCAAGGCAGAAAACGAGCACCATGGTGTTCCCTGGGGTCTTTGGCTGAATACCAAGCTATGCATGGTTAGAGTATGGATCCATGAGACTCGACACAAAACTACAGGGGAAAGAACAGCTACCAGGAAACTAAAACGAACACTCACTAGAGCTTGCACAGGGCAGAGGAATAAACGACATCTCATCAGGCAGAATGTAGAAAGCTCGTTAAACACCAAAGGCATTCGAAAGACTGCTTGGAAAGGTCAAGGATTAACAATAGGGCAAAACTATCTAGCATAGGGAACTCTAAACCTGCCCTGACAGAATGCTTTTTTTAAATGCTTAAAAAAATGCTTTAAATTGCTTTTTAAAAATGCTTTTTTTTTCAAAAGCATGTAAAGAATCCATCTGATCCAAAAGAAACTTAACTGCCTGTTAAAACAAAACTCAGTGCTCTTTAAAAAAAAATCCTGACCTCAGTAATGTGACATTCACATTGTACAGTGTTTAAAAAAAATAAAACAAAACAAAAAAAACCACACCATATGTGAAGAAGCAGGAATGTAGGACTCATAACCAGAAGAAAATCAATGAATAAAAATAGACCCAGAAATGACAGAGATAATGCAATTGACAGAAAAGGACTTGAAAACAACTATTACATAAAGGTTTTTAAAGGAAAGCATGAAAATAATAAAGAGCAAAGAAGAATAAAAATTAATATCATGGAATTCAAGGAAGTTGATGCATATAATAATGAAGAGAGGGATAAAGATCCTACGGGAAATATGAACACACTGAGTCAAGGTGTGATGGCAACACTCAAAACGAGAAGCATTTTTCTAAATTGGAAAGAAATGAGATAGAATGGATGGTAATGTAAAAAAAAAATAATAAGTAACTGCAGCTAAGAAATAGTAAAAGATTTCATGTCACATGGCCTTGTTGAGTATGAGAAGTTTCATGGGAAAATCAGAAAAAGTCAGTACAAATTAAGAGAAATAAAATGATGCAAGAACTTGGAAGCAAATTATAGGACAAAGCTAATACATATATTACGTATATGTATGTGTATGTACGTATGTGTGTGTCTGTGTGTATGATTTTGAAGATCCAAACTATGATGTTAAATGTATTAATTACTAGTGGAAAAAGCTAACATATTACATGACTTTTGCCATCGTAGTTTTAAGGAGGCCAGTATGATACAAGATTAGTCAATAACCAAAAAATAATAATAGTAATAATAATTAGAGGGTTAGTTGAACCAAGCTACATAGAAAGATCTCAAGACAGAATGACATAATTGAATAATAGAAAGCTATCAATTTTCTAGAGATTATAAAAATGGCCAAGTTGATTTGAGAGGATTTGGGGCACAGCAGCAGGAGAGATGACTGTCAGAGAGATCATAACACTTCAGAAGAAGATCCAAATCAGGGCCTGGTCCTGCATGCAGGTGATTCAATTAGAAATGAAATAAGACTGAATTAAAGTAAGGATATAATGGAGCTGATAAGAGGAATGTGTGTGTGTGTGTGTGTGTACCCCATTTTGGGGTAGACACAAGTACAGAAACCTTCAAGAAATTTTGAGGATCTTTCTGTTGATTGGTTGACAGGGAATGTTGTAAGTTCAGTCACATGTTGCTCTTTTGGGAGGAGGGCATGGTACGAGGCCCTTACCAAGGCATGAGATATAGAAGCTCTCATATTTGCCTTAAAAGGTATCTGGGTGTTATGGTAACAGGAAGAACACACTACCCCAAACCACATTCCACTAGCCTGCCAAACTTGGACACCAACTCTATTAGAAGACCTTTACCTTAAGGTTTTGTTTTCTGTTAAAATTTAAAATGTTCTTGAAAACAGTATTCACCTAAACTGATCCTTCATTTGTTTTGTTGAGCCAATAAACTTGTTGAAGCTTTTTTCTGACAGTAAATCTGAATAAAAAGAAAGGAGGAAAATGCTAGGTCGTAGAACATTTCCAGTAAGAAGAAAATACTGCAGCAAAGAAGCAGCTAGAAATACAGAATTCATGATTTAACTGAGCTTGCTTCTGCGTGCCACACCTTGTGCATACCTGGGCTGTACGACTCTGAATAAGGTGTGGCCCCATGTTCCAGGATGAGTCCAGGCAGAGATTTTTCCTGAACCCCTGTCAAATTTGCTCCTAAAAATCTTGAGTTTAAGCCAAATCCAATAAAAAAGAAAGATTTCACTCACTATGTGGTAAGCTCGGTTTCCCTGATTTCTCAGTGAGGTTGCCTACAGAAGATCGAATGGAAAAACATTGTTATATATAATCTCTGGGTGTGCCTGAGGTTGCGGGCAGGGTGGGAAAGTGAAGAAAAACGGTGCATGCTATGTGATTGCCTGTATCCAGGTAGTTAATCCCTTTCTTTGAACAAGTCAAAATGATTTGACAGCCATTATTAAAAAACAGGTTCTGTCTTTGAACTTAGAAACAGATGAAAGTACATTTCCTATTTTCCTGCTTGAACATATGGGTATCTATTGGTTATTCTTTTTTTAAAATCTCTATCTGTGCTTTTTAAAATGTATAAATGAAGCAACGAAAGTTTACTAATGTCTGTTTTCTCCTTGTTCACATAATAGTTGGACGCAGAGACCAAGTCTCAGGAGAATCATGTCCTTCAGTGGTTACTCATGGTCTGACACACTCTATGCTTATAGGGGCACGTCACCAGCCTTTCCACTGCCGCCTAGCCCTGGACCTTTGCAATGCTACCATTCCAGAGAGATTAAAGGAGGACCGCTTAAAGATGGTTAGATGTTGAGAGTATGCGGTATACGATTCTATAGTTCATTGATTTTGACAAAGTATTTTAACTATCTACATAAACTGTGCCCAGAATTACCACTTATTGTGTTATTCCAATGTTTCCATTGCCAAACTTTATGAACAGAGTTTCTAAAACGGTGTGACTTTATATAGATGATAGTCTAATGATTCAGTAATCTATGGCATTCAAGATTTGTAATTAAATATATATATTTTATAATAAAAACTGAGTTTATTAAGAGATGTCAGTGAAAATCCTAGCAAAAGGAAATCCAGAAATTCTCTTCTTCAAAAAAGCAATGTTCTTGTCATTATCAAAAATGTCAAGAATTAACATTTTGGAACTTTGGAAATTGACCAAAGGTTCTCAGCAATTTAGAGAACAGTTACTAAAGACCAATTCTGACTCTCAATAAGAGCAGCAGGCTGTGAGGTATGTCAACATGCCCTTTTCCCATTCCTCTTCCCCAGCGCTGCAGCAGACTTAACAACATGTAGCCTGTGATCATGATGCACTCCACCACTCTGGCTGCCATCAAATGAGAAGAATAGGCTTGGACCTCCTTCAAAGTCCATTTTCAATGTTACCATCATTATTTGACCTGCCTAGTAGTTCTCTACTCACAAGACGGTCTTCATTTCATGGTGGCACATGCCTGTAATCCCAGCTACTCAGGAGGCTGAGGCAGGAGAATTCCTTGAACCCAGGAGGCAGAGGTTGCAGTGAGCTGAGATTGCGCCACTGCACTCCAGCCTGGGCAACAGAGTGAGACTCTGTCTCAAAAAAAAAAAAAATTAACTAACGGGCTCAGCAGCAGATTTAGGCAGGCAGAGTTTATAATTATACAGCCTATGTAACCTGTTTTTTATATATTAATACAAATAAATTGATATACATATATAACTATGTATATGTATGTATGTGTGTGTATGTACAAACACACACACCCATCACATATCACACGAAATTGCCCAGTCTGAGGACAGAAAGAGAAAAGAGTAAAGAAAAATTAACAGAGCCCCAAAGAACTGAGAGATATCATTCAGTATACCAGCGTACACATAAAGTGACTTCCAGAAAAAGAGAAGAGAAAGGGGCAAAAAGAACATTTGAAAAAGTAA
The DNA here is from genome assembly GCA_004027715.1 of Plecturocebus donacophilus. Lineage (NCBI taxonomy): Eukaryota > Metazoa > Chordata > Mammalia > Primates > Pitheciidae > Plecturocebus > Plecturocebus donacophilus. The sequence continues at coordinate 14,198 of PVKP010024196.1, read as the reverse complement.
TAGCCAAAAACTTCTCAAATTTGATTTTTAAAAAACAATATATATAACCAAGAAGCTCAATAAGCCTTAACTAGAACAAATTCAAAGAGATCCACCCTTACATACATCGTAATCAAACTTTCAAAAACCAAAGACAGAAATCAAAAGGCAAATTAAAACAAATACTTCAAGATGAACACATCTCAAATAAAGACAGAGCATACAAAACTTACAGGCTGCAGCTAATACACTGTCTAGAGGAAAATTTACAGCTTTACATGTCTATATTAAAAAGAAAGAAGGATCTCAACAACCAAATCTTTCACCTTATGATACTGATACAAGAAAAGCAAAATAAGCCTAAAGCAAGCAGAAGGAAGGAAACAATAAATATTACCATGGAAATTAATGAAATTGACCATAGAAAAGCATTGAAGAAAATCAAGGTGAAGGTCAGCTCTGGGCAAATGTAGGAACAGATCCTTCAAGACAGAGAAACCCACCAGAGCAAAGTCCCTGAAGCAAAAACGTTTCTGCTGTGCTTAAGAATCAAAAAAATAAAATAAGAGGCCAGGGTTGACAGAAGGGAGTGAGAAAGGAAGAAGACCTTAGAAAGCAGGAACAGAGAGGCAAAGGGAGCACAGATGATAGGGCCCTGCAGGGCACTTGGGGACTTTGGCTTTTACTCTGAGCAAATGGGATTTGCTTTAAGCAGATCAGAAAAGATCCCTCTGGCCATTGTATTGCAAATAGATCCCGAGGAGGAAGAGAGTGCGGTGAAAGAGGGGAGCCCAAGTAGGAGGCCAGCAGCGAGCGGAGAGTCCCAGGTGAGAGAAGATGGGGACTCAGAACAGGAACATCACTGCAGGAAGATGGTGAAGAGCAGGCAAACTCCAGCAAACCTGAAGAGAGACCCAGGGAGATTTCCAAAGAGATTAGACGGGGCGGCTTGCGGGGAAAAGATGAGTAAATGATGATCCAAGCATCTTGGCCTGAACAACTGGAAAGATTGAACTCTCATCAGCTGAGATGGGAAGCAGCATCTCAGGTGGAGCCAGCTTAAAGGGAGGATGGGAAATGCAGTTTGTACAGGCTATGTATGAGTGACTATTTTGACATCCAAAAGTGGATGTTAAATAAGCAGTTGCTTACACAGCCTAGAGTGTGGGAATAAGTCCTAAGTATCATCATAAATTGGGCAGATATATGGCCTTACAGATGTGATAAAAAACCAGAGCCTGAGTGAATGAATGAGCTAACCCTAGGAGCAAATGTTAACAGGAATGTAGATAAAGGATGACATAAAATCAAAAAGCTCAGAGGAAACAGTAAGAGTTTTGCTGTTGAATAATTTAAAACTTCTCTGCATTAGAAAAGGAAAAATATAAAACAGAAATAAATTTCAAATATAGAGTTACTAATCTTAATGTATAAGGATGTATTAAAAATCAATATAATAAAGACAACTACACCAATAGAAAACTGGGCAAAAGGCACCTGTATTAGGGTTCCCTTAGAGGGACAGAATTAATAGGAGATACATACACACACACACACACAGACATATATATATATAAAGAAGAGTTTATTAGGTATTAACTTACACAATCACAAGGTCCCACAACAGGCCACCTGCAAGCTGAGGAGCAAGGAGAGCCAGTCTGAGTCCCAGAACTGAAAAACTTGGAGTCCAATGTTCAAGGGAAGGAAGCATCCAGCATGGAGAAAGATGTAGGCTGGGAGGCTAGGCCTGTCTCTTTTTCATGTTTTTCTGCCTGCTTTATATTTGCTGGCAGCTGATTAGATGGTGCCCACCACATGAAGGGTGGGTCTGCCTAAGCCCACTGACTCAAGTGTTAATCTCTTTTGGCAACACCCTCACAGACATACCCAGGATCAATACTTTGTGTCCTTCAATCCAATCAAGTTGACACTCAGTGTTACTCTTCACAATATCAGAGACAGATGATTAAAAAAAAGAAGAAAAAAATGATCAATAAGTTTTGAAATGTCACCCTAATAATAAACACATAAATACAAATAAGAATAAGAATAAATATCATGGTTTTATTATTAAATTAGGAAATAACTTTTTTCAGAGATGTAAGTAAATCTTTATCGTGGATATTCAGTGCGGAATAAAACAGACAAAACTACAAACTCCCCAAAGAGATTAGCAAAATCCAAGGTGCACAAATCCAAGATGACATAATAAGCAGCTGATAAAAATCAGGGTTTTTCCACATAACTACGTGGAAACTGAACAACCTGCTACTGAATGACTACTGGGTAAAGAACAAAATTAAGGCGGAAATAAATAAGTACTTTGAAACCAATGAGAACAAAGACACAATGTACCAGAGTCTCTGGGACACAGCTACAGCAGTGTTTAGCTAGAAATTTAGAGCACTAAATGCCCACAGGAGAAAGCAGGAAAAAATCTAAAATCGACACCCTAACATCACAATTAAAAGAACTGAAGAAGCAAGAGCAAACAAATTCAAAAGCTAGCGAAAGACAAGAAATAAATAAGATCAAAACAGAACTGAACTCTTCAAAAAAAAAAATCGGTGAATCCAAGAGCTGGTTTTTTGAAAAGATTAACAAAATAGATAGACCACTAGCCAGACTAATGAAGAAGAAAGAGAGAAGAATCAAATAGACACAATAAAAAATGATAAAGGGATATCACCACTTATCCCACAGAAATAGAAACTACCATCAGAGAATACTATAAACACCTCTATGCAAATAGACAAGAAAATCTAGAAGAAACGGATAAATTGCTGGACACATAAACCCTCCCAAGACTAAACCAGGAAGAAGTTAAATCCCTGAATAGACCAATAACATGTTCTGAAATTGAGGCAGTAATTGATAGTCTACCAACCAAAAGAGCCCAGGACCAGACAGATTTACAGCTGAATTCTACCAGAAGTACAAAGAGGAGCTGGTACCATTCCTTCTGAAACTATTCCAAACCATAGAAAAGAGAGACTCCCCACTAAATCACTTTATGAGGCCAGCATCATCCTAATACCAAAACCTGGCAGAGACAAAACAAAAAAAGAAACTTTCAGGCCAATCTCTCTGATGAACACTGATGAGAAAATCCTCAATAAAATACTGGCAAACCAAATCCACCAGCACATTGAAAAGCTTATGCACCACGATCAAGTTGGCTTTATCCCGGGGACACAAGGCTGGTTCAACATATGCAAATCAATCAACATAATCCATCACATAAACAGAATCAATGACAAAAACAACATTGATTATCTCAATAGATGCAGAAAAGGCATTTGATAAAATTCAACACCCCTGCATGCAAAAAACTCTCAATAAACTAGTCATTGGTGGAACATAGCTCAAAATAATAAGAGCTATTTATGACAAACCCACAGCCAATATCATACTGAGTGGGCAAAAGCTAGAAGCACTCCCTTTGAAAACTGGCACAAGACAAGGATGCCCTCTCTCATCACTCCTATTCAGCATAGTATTGGAAGTTCTGACCAGGGAAATCAGGCAAGAGAAAGAAACAAAGGGTATTTAAATAGGAAGAAAGGAAGTCAAATTGTCTCTGTTTGCAGATGATGTGATTGCATATTTAGAAAACTCCATCGTCTCAGCCCAAAATCTCCTTAAGCTGCTAAGTAACTTCAGTAAAGTCTCAGGATACAAAATCAGTGTGCAAAAGTCACGAACACTCCTATACACCAATAATAGACAGCCAAATCATGAGCAAACTCCCATTCACAATTGCTACAAAGAGAATAAAATACCTAGGAATACAACTTACAAGAGATGTGTAGGACCCCTTCAAGGAGAACTACAAACCACTGCTCAAAGAAATAAGAAAGGACACAAACAAATGGAAAAATATTCCATGGTCATGGATAGGAAGAATCAATATCATGAAAATAGCCATACTGCCCAAAGTAATTTATAGATTTAATGCTCTTCCCATCAAGCTACCATTGACTTTCTTCACAGAAATAAAAAAAAAAAACAATTTAATTTCATATGGAACCAAAAAAGAGCTTCTGTAGCCAAGAGAATCCTAAGCAAAAATAACAAAGCTGGAGGCATCCTGCTATCTGACTTCAAACTATACTACAAGGCTACAGTAACCAAAACAGCATGGTACTGGTACTGAAGAGTTATATAGACCAATGGAACAGAACAGAGGTCTCAGAAATAATGCCACACATCTACAACCATCTGATCTTCGAAAAACCTGACAAAAACAAGCATTGAGGAAAGGATTTCCTATTTAATAAATGGTGTTGGGAAAACTGGCTAGCCATGTGCAGAAAACTGAAACTGAAACCCTTCCTTACACCTTATGCAAAAATTAACTCAAGATGGATTAAAGACTTAAACATGAGACTTAAAGCCATAAAAACCCTAGAAGAAAATCTAGACAATACCATTCAGGACATAGGCATGGGCAAAGACTTCATGACTAAAACACCAAAGCAATGGCAACAAAAGCCAAAATTGACAAATAGGATCTAATTAAACTAATTCTGCACAGCAATAGAAACTATCACCAAGAGTGAACAGGCAACCTATAGAATGGGAGAAAATTTTCACAATCTATCCATCTGACAAAGGGCTAATATCCAGAATCTACAAAGAGCTTAAACAAATTTGCAAGAAAAAACAAACAACTCCATCAAAAAATGGGTGAAGGATATGAACAGACACTTCTCAAAAGAAGACATTTATGCAGCCAACAAACATATGAGAAAAAGCTCATCATCACTGGTCATTAGAGAAATGTGAATCAAAACCACAATGAAATACCGTCTCACTCCAGTTAGAATGGAGATCATTAAAAAGTCCAGAAGCAACTGATGCTGGAGAGGATGTGGAGATGAATGCTTTTACACTATTGGTGGGAGTGTAAATTAGTGCAACCATTGTGGAAGACAGTGTGGAGATTCTCCAAGAATCTAGAACCAGAATTACCATTTGACCAAGCAATTCCATTAATGGGTATATACCCAAAGGATTATAAATCATTCTACTATAAGGACACATGCACACGTATGTTTATTGCCGCACTGTTTACAAGAGCAAGGACTTGGAACCAACCCAAATGCCCATCAATGATAGACTGGATAATGAAAATGTGGCACATATACATCATGGAATACTATGCAGCCATAAAATGAATGAGTTCATGTCCTTTTCAGGGACATGGATGAAGCTGTAAGCCCATCATTCTCAGCAAACTAACACAGAAACAGAAAACCAAACACCACATGTTCTCACTCATAAGTGGTAGTTGAACAATGAGAACACGTGGACACAGGGAGGGGCACATCACACAGCGGGGCCTGTTGAGGGGTAGGGGACTAAAGGAGGAGGGATAGCATTAAGAGAAATACCCAGTGTAGATGATGCCAGGTTGATGGGTGCAGCAAACCACCATGGCACATGTATAGCTATGTAACAAACCTGCACGTTTGCACATGTTTCCCAGAACTTAAAGTATAATTTTAAAAAGTTATTTTTAAAAATTAAACCATTTTAAATATGGGAGTCCTTTTCAGTTAATCACTAACTAAAAAAAATTTGGTTAACAATAAATATATTTCATCAAAAAAAATTTTTTTTGTGTTTTTATTTTTTGTAATTTTTGTAGGTATAATAGATGTATATATTTATGGGGTACATGAGATATTTTGATATAGGCATACAAATGTATAATAATCACATCATAGAAAATGGGGTATCCAACCAAGGAAATAATTTTAATAATAAGACACTTGGGGAGACAAGATGATCTTTGTACTTTGCAAAGTAAAAGAGCATGTTGTGATGCAATATGTGCAGAATATCTCATTTTAATACAAAATAAACATACATGCACATAATGTTAATCATAGGGTATAATTTTGTATGTACAACATGATATACACTATAAGGGAGAAGGTATGTGCACACATACAGAAAAACATTTACATGTAGAAGGAAATACACGAAAGAAATACACAGATAATAATTGGTCCTCGTTCATGAATTATGGATTCCTTTTCTTATATATTTATACTGTTTCTGTTTCTCAAAATGTCAACTGTCAACATGCACATTTTTGGTAATCACGAAAACTGTTATCTGATAAAAATGATTGTAAATAAAAATTTCAAAGGAATACATATCTTAAGTAAGTACTGATAAAATATTAGCTGAACATAAAATAAAGCAGCTATAAGTGATGCAACCAAAGTGTAAACTTTCTACTCCAGCTACAAATAAAATATCTCACAAAGATTTGTAAGGATGTCTAATTTTGTGTCATTGTGATATTTATGAAACTAAATTTGTCCAGTCCTATAATATTGTAAGGACTAAATGAGCAGCACTGTTCTATAGAGAAATGCTACAATCTGAAATAAATGAAATCGATGGTGATCTATCCAACATGGCCTTCCCTATTCTATATCCTGCGTCTCCTACTATTTGCTTTACTTCCTGAGATTACCCAAGGCAAAAGCACATGCCCCTTGCATAAGGAGGAGGGGGCCAGATCTCTCCTTTGCACAGAAATTGAATCAGCCCCTGAGCTTGACTGACTGGACCTGCAGAAGGGAAACCAGAGTGTGCCCTGAGGACGAACTTCAACACACACCCCGGTGAAGCACGGCAGATTGAAACTTTACATTTATCTCCAGGATTTCCTGAAATCCCAAGACATTTTTCAAGAAATTTAAAAACTGATGTCTCTATCTGAATCTCTCCAAAAGGCAAATGGAAATGAGAGAAGGAAGAAGGCAGGTGAGAGGTGGCAGCAGTGTGAAGATGCCGGAGGCATGTGGACAGGCTGAGGAGGAGGAGAACAGAGGCCACCCTGCAGTGGGGCAGGAAGGGGAAGGCACCAGAAAGAACGATCTAGTCTAGGCCCATGGAATCTCTAAAAGCACCACAGCTGGTAGCAGAGCTACCTCTAAAGGCTGGGCTGGGAATCTGGCTGAAGGAAGGAGTAGATTAAAGGTCCACATGAAACAGTGAGACCCCAGACGTCCAGTTACAGCCCCAGCACAAGAGTCTATCCCTCTCCATCCTTAGCATGGACAAGCCACCTGTGCAGGCTACTGAAGTAGCTAAGAGCAATTTGAGAAACACTTCTTCCTACGGTTTCTCTCTTATAAGTGAAAAGGAGTCAAAATGAATAAAGATGTGCAGCCCTGGGCTTCAAGATACTGAAATCTGTTGAATATCATACTGAGCTTTGATGGAGCCTCATCCCCTTAGAGCTGGGGCCATAGATATCAGAAGTTTGTATGAAGTAGGCACCTGGATGAGAAGCTTTGTGATCCATTTTATTTCAGGAATGCTTTTATTCGGGACTTTGAGCTTACGGTTAATCCACATTTTAGAGGGTATTACTGCATATTAGTCAACAAATCCCTTGGCTTTTAGACTTCTGTGTCAAAATGAAGAGCAACTAATGAAATAAAATGACCCACCAAGATTTTTCAATAAAATAGGACGTAAAATTGACTTAATATGCATTCAAATGCCCTAGAATTTATTTGTTGTACTTTATAACAGACGTCAACATGTGCCAAGATTGTTTTCATGTATTTCCTTAATACTAAATCAGCTTTAGCAAAGAGGAATAAAATTCCCAAGTACTTACTGTATCCAAGCCAAATTATTCAATCACCCTGGAACTACTGAATCAGTTTAATTTTGTCACTGGTGACTTGTTAGTCACAGTTCTAGATGTTTGTTCATTTAACTAAACTAAATACACTGAAAACAGCTTCAAATTCTGTGCAAGTTTAAAATAAGACGTTGTGTGTGATGTGCGTGCAATCTTATATCTATATTATATACATAGATATGACAGAAAAAGAGAGATTCCATAACTACATATTGGTTTAGGTTTGCTATCTGCTATGGTCATGTGCAATCACATAGTTGGCACATAATACATGAACTACTTTTATCCCTCCTTCCCAGTCATGCCACCAAATTTAGCCCTTTTACAAATAATATTTAGACTGTCTGTTGATGTATTTGGTATGGCTAGAAGAAAATGGTTTTTATTTCTCAAGTTCTGAAAGCAACCACACCAGTTTCACCTTCTAGGAGCTAACTCTGGAGTAACTTTATAAAGTCAGTTAACAGAAAGTTTGAAGGAAGCTGCATTTGCCACAGTGCAGAGAATAAGAAAAAACAGAGAAATTGCAAATCTTGCCAATTGTGGGTTCTGCCATTCTGGGATGCAGAGAAAAAAAAAAAAATTAAAAGGCCAGTGCTGGCCTCTGGGATTTCCTTTTCTCTGGATCCAGCACTTTGGACTCCAGTCAACCCTGGCAGCTGGCATCCCAGACCAGTTTTAGTCGTCAGGTTGGAATCCTGGCCATTCCCACTCGGCACTTCATCTGTACCCACCACACACAAGGGGCTGCTTGAATGAGACCTTAAGAATCAGAGCTCTGCCTATTCTTCATTTTGGGCAAGATTCATCTTTGTTCCTCAAGAAACAATGGCCGTGCTCCCTTCCCTCTCAGTTGAACTCTTGGCAACCCACAAAGAGCAGGACATCTGCTTCTGCGTGTTCACTTCCCACTGCACTCACTGTTCGGATTGCACACATCAACTCTCCAAATGCATTTGAAATAGACCTGTGGCTCTGAGCGAGTTCTGTGAGCTTCACAGCTGAGATGTGTGGTCCTCGTCACCGAATGGGTGTGGGAACGGTGATGGTAGCTCAGAGCAGGAATGAATCTGCTCCCCTCGACCTGCATCCTGGAAGCCATGAGCATTTGATTATGGAGGAAACATGGAGTGAGTCCTCATGTGTGTGAGGTCTACACAAGGTGCTGGTGGTGTTAAGTCAGGTGAAACATGATCCCAGCCGTCAAGGATATTTCAATTGAGAGACGAAGAATCTATCAGGATGAGATGCACTCTGGCTCACCCAACAAATACATGTGTGCACCTACTACGTGCCCATCTTATGGGAGATCATCTCGACCTCAACTCCTAGTTTTGTCTCCCACCCACATCCTACCTGTTGCAAATCCTGCCCCATTTTCCAGGTATATTTAGGATCCAACCCTTCTTACGATTGCCTCCAACCTGCCTGGAGCCATCGGCGCTTCTGCTAAGTGGGTGCCTAGTTCTATTCTTTTTTTTTTTTTTTTTTTTTTTGAGACAGAGTCTCACTCTGTTGCCCAGGCTGGAGTGCAATGGTACAATCTCTACTTACTGCAACCTCCACCTCCCAGGTTCAAGCCATTCTCCTGCCTCAGCCTCCAGAGTAGCTGGGATTACAGGCACCTGCCGCCACACCCGGCTAATTTTTGTATTTTTAGTAGAGAAGGGATTTCACCATGTTGGTCAGGCTGGTCTCGAACTCCTGACCTCGTGATCTGCCCACTTTGGCCTCCCAAAATGCTAGGATTACAGGTGTGAGCCGCCGTGGCCAGCCCCAGTTCTATGCTTTACCTCGGCTGTGTGTTCCCCACGCAGCATCCAAAACGCTTCTCGTAAAACGTGAGTCAACGATGAGAGGTCCTTGCTCAAAATCCTGCAAAGGCTCCCAAACAGATGAGAAGTAGGACCTGAATCTCCCCCATGGTCCACAGGCCTCACAGGATTGAGGTCGCCGTCAGCCCCCTGAGCTTATCTCTGGCTCTCGCAGCACTGGCACCAGGCTGGCACCTGGCTGGGGCCCGGCTGGCCGCCCGGCCTTCTTTGCTGTCCTTTGGACATCTCCTTCCCCAACGGGCCCCAAGTTGGGGCCTCACCTCCCTGGAGCCCTCTGCCTGCAGCTGTCTTCCCTCACAAGTGCCCAGGGATCAGCTCACTGGAGTCTGTGTCAGGTGTCGCCTTCTCATCGAGGCCCTCTCTGACAGGTGAAAAGTCGCCACACCTTCATTCTCTGAAGTGCTCATGACATTTCAGCACGCTTCAGAATCAGCTCCTGCGTGGGGTCAGCACGTGCCTCCATGCAGTAAAGCGTAAGCTCCCTAAGGAGCAGTTTTGTTCACTGCTCTACCCTTAGTTTCTAAAAAGTTCCTGCAGCATAGGAGCATGAAAAACATTGAGCAGGGACTGAGCCTTGGACCCCAAAGTACTTTTCAGAATGCTCACTTCCTGTGTTGATGGTTTATACACTAACTGGCACCAGCTAGCCCACGCCCCTGTGTCGTGCTGCAGGGGTGGGCAACGTGCAGTGAGGAGAGCTTCCGAAGGAGGTAGACTGCAGGCCGGGTCTTGCAGCAGAGACTGGGGCAGTCCTAGGGGACGGGGAGGGGGAAATGCGCGCAGGCAGAGGAAGCGCCCTCCTCCCCGCTTGTTAGTTCTTTTCTTTCTTGCTGTAAAGAGTGAGAACACGGCAAGTTCGGTGATGCAGCCAGTGAAACAGACATGCAGGACCCCACACCAGCACAGAGCAAAGCTCCCTTAAAGGTGAGGTCAGCAGGGATTCCTAGGGGAGATGACCCTGAAAACTGAGTTTTGAAGAATAAGTATGGAATGTTTGGAGGTTCTGCAGCACCTCAAGTGAGAAACTGAGTGGCTGAGCTAATGCAGTGGCCATGGGGTGAGGACAACGTTCATACGAGAGGTATTAAGGGGATGGAATCACTGGGCGCGGTGGGTGGCTTACGCCTGTAATCCCAGCCCTTACGGAGACCGAGGCAGGTGGATAACCTGAGGTCACGGGTTCGAGATCAGCTTGGCAAACATGATGAAACCCTGTCCCTACTAAAACTACAAAAATTAGTCGGACGTAGTGGCGGGCGCCTGTAATCCCAGCTACTCAGGAGGCTGAGGAAGGAGAATCGCTTGAACCCAGGAGGCCGAGGCTGCAGTGAGCCGAGATTGTGCCATTGCACTCCAGCCTGGGCAACAGAGCGAGACTGTCTCAAAAAAAAAGAGGGGAGGGGTGGAATCTGAGGAGGTGGACACTGACGGGATGTGCTGGGGGCTGGAGGAGGGAAGCAGCTCAGATGAAGCCCCAGGATGCTGCCTGCATGGCTGGAGGAATAGCAGTGCCATTAGCAGAAGAAACAGAGACCGAGCACTGGGCAGAGGAAAGGGCATCTAGAATCAATGACCTGGAGGTGCCTGTGGGAAATAGAAGTGACGTCTCTGTGACTACCTAGTGTATGGTTAGATGAGTCTGGAGCTCAGAGATGGGTGACACTTAACTTTATTATTAATTGATTTATTCTAAACAATTTAAACATATGCCGAGAGTAGGGAAATACCCTATATGTATCTATCACCCAGCTTCAAAGACTGTCATTCCATTGCCAATCTAGTTTTATCCATGCCCTCACCTACGCCCAACCTGAATTATTTTGAAGTAAATAGCAGACATCACATCTTTTCATCCATAAATGTCTCAAGAATGAAGATTTTTTTTACACAATATCTCTATCTCACCAAAATGTTAACAATAATTTCTTAATACTATCAAATATCCAGTTATGTACACATTTCTCCCATTGAGTAATATGTGTTTTTAAAATTTGAATCAGAATTCAAACCAGGATGTCTCTGAAGGTTTTTGCACACTCTAAAATCTTTCTCTCACTGTCTATTGCTCTCTCCTGTCATCTTTCTCTCTCTCCCTTTTTATCGCCCTTCTTCCCTCACTCTTTCTCAATTTATTTGTTGAAGACAGTGAGTAGTGTGTTAGTAGATTGTTATATATTCTACATTTTGCTGATTGTATCCCAACGATGCACTGTCTCCTATATTTCCTGTTAACTGGTAACTCAATCTGGATATTTTATCACATTCAAATTCAAATTTTTAGCAATAAAACACAACCAGCCCCCCATATCTGTGGGTCCTGCACGCATAGATTCAAACAACTGCAGATAGAAAATATATTTTTTTAATTGTGTCTGCACTGAACATGTATAGACTTCTTTCTTCTTATCATTATTTCTTAAACAATACAATATTATAACTTATGTAACATTTATATTGTATTAGATATCAGAAGTAATACAGAGGTGATTTAAAGTATATGGGAGAATGTATGTAGGCTACATCTAATACTAAACCATTTTTTATCAGGGGCTTGGGCATCTATGGATTTTGGCCCCCATGGGCCCCTGAAAGCAGTGCCTGCAGATGCCAAGGAATGCCTGCCCACAGCAATGCCAGCATTTCCAGCACTAGGCTCAGAAGCCTGCTAGCCTCACCTTTCTGACATTAGCAGACACTGGTGATCAGAGCCCAACCTGTTATTTCATGAGATGTGAAAAGATGCTAACGGTCAACTCTACCAATCCTTCCTTATTGTTTACTAGCTGGAAGAGGTCCTCATGAGTCACAAAACAGCGGTGCCAGGCCGGGATGAGTATATCTGGGAAGACGGTACAGGGTAAGGCCTGGGGACCATCAGCACTTCAGGAGAAATGAGGAGGGGATGCTGAGAGCAGCCTGGAAAGCGAAGGTCCTGCCAGAGGGGAGAAGGCCATCAATGAAGCCAAGGTGGAAGAGCACCACAAGCAATAGGGAGGGCACGGTACCCAGCATGCTGGCACAGCACGGAGATAAAGCAGGAGAATCGCTCAGAAATGACAGCTTCTTGTCCACAATTTCCATCATTGTATTTGAAGGAATGAAATGTGATTCACCTTGATTTAGTGCCTGATATGACACCTCCAACCTCCAAAGCTGACTTCCACCCAGGAGGCGTGACTTTCCCTGGCATTTCCATCCCCACACGCCTTCCTCTGCCTGTGGGGAGCAGTCAGGATAATCTAGACTGATCTGCTTGAAGAAGCAGGTGATACGCCATTGGGGGAAACGCGACAGCCTGTCCCTGTTTTTTTTCTTTTAAAGTCTAATCTCTGAGTAAAAGGAAAGTCTCATAAAACATGGTAGCAACTCATTTAGAAACTCTGATGAGAAATGTCAGTTTCCTCATTGGCCAACCCATAGAAAGTGTTTCCTCTTCAGGGGGAGGGCACAGAGTTGGAAAGGAGATGAAGAAAATGCAGGCACTTTCGGTGGACTCCTGAGAAAATGATGACTCAGGCAGTTGGTGGGAGGTGTGTCACATTGTCTGAGGGTGTCCAATTGCAAGGGGGAATTATGCCCCTTAAGTAGGTGGAGCCAAGGTGGGTGGCAAGAACTAGCCAAACAGTATATATGGATGTGACTAGTCCGATGGCTGTAACAGCCACACAGGGCTCCTGTCCCTCCATGGTCCAGGAAGCAACTGACTCCAGGGGCTTGAGAATGGCCCCCCGAAACACGACAAAATCCTCCTTGACCCTAAAATACTGAAACAAAGTGTGACTCAGCAGCAAGCTACCCTCAGGAGCTTAGGACCAAGGATTTTCAGCCATTGTCAGCATGGATGGGTAAAGTCAAGGAGCTGCCTGCACAGATGAACCCCTGCTCACCCAGCAACACAACAACCGTGATCTGTGTTGCTTCTATGCAAGCCCCCAACTGCCTGTGAAACACCAGGAATGGAAGCGAGACACAAATCCAAATTAGGTTTCTGTCAACTAGCAGTCTGGAGGTCAAAAGGAAATTGAGTTAGAGTTTAAAATAGAAAGAAAGAGAGAATGGAGGGAAGGAGAGAAGGAAGAAAAGAAAACAAGAAAGTTACAATTCCTTATACACAAGTTCAGGTCTAGATGTTTACATATTATACACTCTCCTGTCCACACACACACACCTCTAAAATTTGGAAAACAATAATTTTGAAAGCCCAATGTTTGCTAATTCTTAGTTTCTTCTACTAATAGCAACAAGGAGTTAAATATGTCTTTCCTATAAAGAAAGCTACTGACCTTTCATTCTTTCCTTCTGTTCAGAGGCATTCCTGCCCTTAGAGACCAGTCTACCTCAGGTAATAACACGGATGCCTCGAATTCAGACCCTTCATTTTTGTTATGCTCATTTCATGATCATTGTCATCCCTGATGAGTCATTTAATCATCATTGTAAATCATTTATGGTACTTGAATATAAATATGAAAACAGAAAGCTTTATTTTAAAAGTGTAAGTAGGCTGGTAATGGTGGCTTATGCCTGTAAACCCAGCATTTTGGGAGGCAGAACCCAGCATTTTGGGAGGCAGATACAGGTGGATCATGTGAGATCAGGAGTTCAAGACCAGGCTGGCCAATGCAGTGAAACTAAAAATTTTGTATTTTTAGTCTCTACTAAAAGTACAAAAATTAGCCAGGTAAAGTGGCAGGTGCCTGCAA
>PVKP010024195.1:0-35308 GCA_004027715.1 Plecturocebus donacophilus | reverse complement strand
TGAGAGATCTGCTGTGAGTCTGATAGGCTTCCCTTTATGGGTAACCTGGCCTTTCTCTCTGGCTGCCCTTAGTATTTTCTCCTTTATTTCAATCCGAGTAAATCTGACAATTATGTGTCTTGGGGTTGGTCTTCTTGAAGAATATCTTTGTGGGGTTCTCTGAATTGCCTGGAGTTGAGTATTGTCATGCCTTGCTAGTTTAGGAAAATTTTCCTGGATAATATCCTGAAAAATATTTTCCAACTTGGATTCATTCTCTTCGTCGCTTTCAGGTATACCTATTAAGCGTAGATTAGGTCTTTTCACATAGTCCCATATTTCTTGGAGATTTTGTTCACTCCTTTTTACGCTTTTTTCTCTGATCTTGTCTTCTCGTTTCATTTCATTAAGTTGGTCTTTGACCTCTAATATCCTTTCTTCTACTTGATCAATTTGACTGTTAAAACTTGTGCATACTTCACGGATTTCTTGTATTGTGTTTTTCAGCTCCATTAATTCGTTTATGTTCTTCTCTAAATTGTCCATTCTCATTAGCATTTCGTCAAACCTTTTTTCAAAGTTAGTAGTTTCTTTGCATTGGTTTAGAACATATTCTTTTAGCTCACAGAAGTTTCTTATTATCCACCTTCTGAAGCCTAATTCTGATGATTCTTCACACTCGTTTTCCATCAGGCCTTGTTCCGTTACTGATGAGGAACTAGCGTCCTCTGTAGAAGGAGAGACTTTCTGATTTTGAGTGTTCTCAGTTTTTTTATGGTGGCTTCTTGGTATCTTTATGGTTTTATCCATCTGTCATCTTTGTAATTACCCACTTTCAAATTAGGTCTCTGAGTGGACGTCCAGCTTGTTAATTCCCAGCTCTGGAATCTATGTAATTTTCACTGTGGCGACCCGCAACGCTAGCTAAATCAGCAGCGTTGAAATTTGTGGTGCTTTTCTGCCCGGGGGTCTCCGGTCTGGCTTCTCAGTCCCTTTTTCAATCAGCTGGATGGAGGGCTCTGACTTCCCAGAGCGCCAAACATCATCCAAAAGGAGACTCAGTCCCGTTTACTCCGCACCAAGAGCCATTGAGCTGAGGCGCTGGCAAGAAAGCCGCACCAGCTGAAAGGGTCGTGCTGGCGACCCGTGGGGCTCCTCCGCTGGGAATGTCCTGGTCTGTGGGCAGCGAAAATTTATCGGTAAGTGTGGCGTCCACTGGCTCTCTGTGCTTTTACTGGGAGCTGCAATCCTGAGCTGCTAGTGATTGGCCATCTTGGATCTCTTCCCCAGCAATTTTCTATACTTCACATAATTTCCACTATATACAAAATACGAAAACTCAGTAGTCAAACCATTCTTTGACCTTGGAAACAGTAGAACTGAGCAAAGCAGAGAAAATTAAGAATTTACCTCCTCCCTTCCCACTCCACTACAAAAAAATCACTCGTGCACACATATGTATTATGAGACTCAGTCTGACTCACACAAAATCCAAACCACCATACATCAATTACCATAATGTAAATGAACAGCACCTACTTTCTGCTATGTTTGAGGTCATTTCAAAACTCCGCTTCAAAATTCCAACTTCTGTGTTACTAGTATCTCATTTTCTATGCCCATTCCAAAACCACAGTTCCCAGTAATTCAGTGAACTAGTGCAAAAATTACCCATAGCAAACTGTAAACTCAAAAATTGAAAGGAAAGAAGAATGGAAAGTAAAGATTGGAAGTTCTACCTAGAAGCTGGACAGAAAAAAGCTGAAATGAATATGAGAAAATTTTCTGAGACTAATAGACAAACTAAACATAGATAAAACTGAATCATCAAGTATCTGAAAAATGCAAATACACATTTTTTAAGGGTACATCTTAATTTAACATTTTTAGGACATTATAGATACAATTTTATACCCTGATTTTTTCATTTGACATTTAATGAGGAGCATGTCTCAAATTATTTTTAAATCTTCAAATTTGTAATTTTTCAAGGATGTAGTATTCTAGTGTATAAAAGCATCATAATTTAGAAATATCATTATATATCTTTATTTTTTGTTAAAATGTTAAATGCTTTATGATGTAGAATTTTTTAAATTCTGAAAATATTCAGGAAGAAAAACAAGCAAATCACCAACAAAGACATAGAACTTAGAAAATAGTGGGATAATGTGGCAAAGCTTTAGGGAGAAATAACTCCACGCTCAGTTAAATATTTGCATGAGAGCAACATAAACATTTTCCAATGTATTTAAAGTTTGAGAAAAGATACCATTCAAAAATGTTACCTTCCGCCAAAAAGAAAACATAGTCAAATATATTACTGACTTAGTAATTAACCAAAATTAAGAAATGGGAGTTGCAGCCACCTACTTGTGGATCCTATTTATAGAATCTTTGATGATTAAAATGGGGTTCAGATTTTAAAAATAATTAGGAGGTAGCATGTAATGTAAATAATATTGATAAATCAATAATGAACTGATTCTAAAAAATTCACAATTCCATTATCCAAAACTGAGAAGTAGATAAGTGGTGCAGAGAGAAATAAAACTACCTCTTACATGGTGAGCATCCATATATTGTCGATTAGAATGTAAACTAGTAAAATCTTTTTGGAAAGTCATTTGAAAATTATTATTTTAGGAATGATTGTATAGCTTGAGCTAGGAATTTAACTTTAATGAATATATATGAAGAAAAAAATCAGAAATGCAGACAAAAAAATTCATCCATAAGATGCTTATTCTAGCAGCACAATGTGTAAAAGGAAAGAAAACAATATATGTTGAAAACTTTAGTTGTGATAAATTTATACATTAGAATATTTTATATTCTTAATAATTATTTTTGAAGATTTAAAAATAATATAAAACATGCCCTTATTTGAATGTTAAATGAGAATATCAGGATGTAAAGCTGTTGATATGCTATGCACCATGTGATTTCAAAGATGTCCATAAAATTATCACAGTTGTTATAGCTGCCTTGATATAGGAAATTTATGGTATCTTCATTCTGCTTTTCTAAATTCCCTACTTTTTAATGATGAGTATCTATTACTTTTATATTCTAAAAAAGGACTTATAAAGTTGCCAATTGAAAGGAAAAAGTATCAGGCACAATTTAAAATCTTTTGTAAGTCACCATCTTGTATGATTCTGGAGCATCAGCTCTGCAGAAAGAACATGAAACAGACCAAACAAGCAATTCATAGAACTATGCTCACAAATAGATGTTTGAGCCATGGAAATCTGTCTGCTATGTATGGCTTTATTATCTGTCTTCAGGCAGGAATGAAAGAAAATGATGGTGAACATCAGTTTTGTGAGAATGTATTGGCCAACATGCTCATAAGGTGTCTCCTAAACCATTCCAATGATTCTTTCAGGATTTGGTGAAACACGTGCCCTTGCTTAACTTTGTGATGGAGCCTAGTCACACTCCATTTCTCCCAATAAGATATAGTTGGTTGTTCTCTTTGCCCACATTTTCCGCTTCCCAATTAGAAATGTAATTTGGTTTCCTTTGTCAACCGCCAACAGCAGCAGTTGTGGTTTATGCCTTGATTAGGTCCTAAAACACAACTAAGCTGCTGTGACTCTCCCTGCTGTACATTTGGCAGGAGCAGAGTCACCATGCATTGTGCCAAGTGACACATGCCACCATCTATATTTCGTTCCTGGTATCCTGGCTGGTCCCTTGGCTTCTTCTCAGGCAAGCTGTTGGACAAGCTCTCATTTCACGCTCCAGCCTGTCACTGGGTCAGTCTATGACTCATCTGTCCCTTTGGTTTAGATACTTGCTTATATTTAATTTCTCGGTATGAAAAGTATATTTCTATTAATTTTTTTCTGTTAAATATTGTATAATTTGTGAAATAAATAAGCTCTACCCTATACGAAGGATTGATCTTTCTAAGTTGCCTTGAAACCCTTGGCTTTTTGCATTTTCCCGATGTTCTCCTTCTGGGATTCTTCTAATTGTCTCAGTCACATATAAAACTTAAAAACTATGAAGAGCATGTTTACTTTTGCCATTAGAAGGAAATGAGCCATGTCAATATGTTTGTTTCTTACAAATGTTTACAAAGAATGTGGTTCTTTAAAACTTCAGTTTTCTTTTAAAGTTTATATGATACTTTTAATTATTGTAAAATCCAAAGTGAAGATTGATAGAATCTAAGTAAAAGTAATTAACTAATCTTGATGGAGAGGTAGTTAACTTCAAAGCCTTGGCATTCTGCACAGAAATATAGTCACAATCTAATCATGGATAGAGAAGCTGAAGCATGCTACATGTATATCAGTTCAAATCTATACTTTTTAAATATTAGGTATTAACAAAGAAATTTTAAATTTGTAAACCAAATTGTATCTACTGTCATAGAGGCAAGTTAAAAGACAATCTCTTTTAATATCTATATATTTCTTTTAATATCTGTAGTTTTCATTTCTTAATCTCCATCCTATGCCTATATAGCCGAGGACTAAACTACAACGCCCTTTAAAGGAAATCTTGGGCACCTTTTAAAATATAGAAGAAGAGCCTCATGGTGATCAGCAGACCATAGCATAATAACTTTGAGTTATGTAATAAAGATCTTATCTCATTATACTTACCTGGCAGTGGAGATACCACAATCATGAAGGTGGTTTTCCCAGGGTGAGACTTGTCCGTTGCACTCGGGATGTGCTGACCCCTGCCATTTCCCCAAATGTGGAAAATTTGACTGCATAATTTGTGGTAGTGGGGAACTGCATTCCTGCTTTCCCCTGAAAATTAAAAATAAATAAATAAATAAATAAATAAATAAATAAATAAATGAAGTTCTTATTTCATTATTTAAAAATATATTTGCCTCTTTAAAATGGGTAAAATAATCTTTGCCAGTTTTATAAGATATAATATGCATACCATAACGTTCATCTACTTAAAATGCCCAAGTCAGTGGTTTTTGTCATGTTTACAAAATTCTGCAACCATCTTCCTAATCTAATTTTTAGAATGTTTTCATCACCCCACATATAATCACAGAAATAGAAACTTTAATTTAAAAATAAAACTCAGAGAGCTGGAGATTGCTGAAAATATATTTTTGGACTCCAGTTTAAGAAGCAATGTTCCAGGTTCTTACAGGGGTAGAGGACAGACCTGCATTGATTCTAAAGAGCCTAATGCACTACAGTAACCCTCTAACATTCCAAAATATTTGCTTTTTCCCAAATATACTTTTCTATCTCTGGGCCTTTGAAGCCATCTTCATTTTATGAAATCCTGCTTTCTAAAACACTGTCCCGTCAAAATCCTCTGCATTCAAAGGCCAGGTTGGCTATCAGCTCCACTCTAACTGGAGTCTGCCTGATGAATGACAGAAACCAACCTCTTCATCTCGGTGTATCCAGAGCAATTAAGAACTTTCTATTGACCATATTCTGATTATATTTTATATTTTTGACTGAATGTCATTTCTTTCCTTCCTCATTGGAAGCTCTTTGATTTTCTTGTTTCTCCTGTTTATTCAGAATATGTGATTGATTCCCTCCCAGTGCTAGACTAGGAACTCTCCTGTATTAAACATTCAAGTAATGTTGACTTTAACTGAATACACCTGGGTTGAGGTCTTCTTCCTGAGGAAGTCATTTCTGGTTCTGCTCTTGACTGGCTGGGGGCCCACAGCTTAATGAGCAGAATGGAATCACCTGTAAGTTCCCATGATGACTCAGGTAGATCCCACAAAGACAAAAATACTATTGCTCTCTCACATCTTTCAGGAAATCAAGTTACTTCATAGGATACTTGGTTTACTTGGAATTTATGAAGAACTCTCTATGTACACACGATCTATATTCTTTTGTTGAGCCTGAAGAATTCAGTCTTCTTCCTGTGCCACTACCCCCTTCCACCACCTAGAATAAACTCTAAGGGATTTTAGGGTAAGAGATCCTAGAGGGCTTTAACCCTAAAGTTCAGTAACAAATGCCGAGGAAAGAAACAAAAAGTGACTGATAGTGTGAGATTGTTTTCCTCTTGAGTTCCATGATGGTTCTTCTGCTGTTCTGCTGTTGCGTACCACATAGTCACGTAAAATGAAATGGCACTGAAGGTTATTGGGATGGAGAGGGAATTGATTCTGTTATGATAATTATACTTTTCCAGGCTCTTATTTTGTCATACCTTCATGTTAATAGGAAACATCTACATTTTTACTTAAAAAATAACATTTTATGGTAGTGCTTATACCCTTCTGTTGATGAAGAAAATATGTAGCATAAAAAACTGGTGTGTTGGCTGCAAGGCCCAAGAATGAAAATACTACTAAAATGCATGAGGTCACTCAGTACATCTGTTTTCAGCCCATTTACCTTTAGAAGAAGATTTTTTTACTGAACTGGTAGTGTAAAAGATGCTTAAGAAATTTTGCTCTTTCCGCTAATCCTCCTTAGCCTCTATCCTCCAGATATCCCAAATAAACATGTAACCTAAACTCAAACTGTTTTTCAGATTTTAAAGAGGTGCCTTATCCCACTTCCAAGCAGGATAACACCCACAGTTCCCTCCTATGTACATAAAAAATGTGGAATTGCCACTCCCTAAATGGTACCCTGATTTGGTCTCACTATAGGGGTTTCAGCATATTTGTAGATACCACATGGTTGTTTTGCTATAGCTAAGTGGTTTCCTGGCCAAAGTTCTTTGAGCTTCTTTTTTCTGAATCTTCTTATTTTCCCCAGTATTTTCTTATAGCTAATATATACTTAGACAAACACATACACATATAGACACACAGAGATATAAAATTAGAGATTGATCTCTCCTTTTCTTTCCCTCTTTTTCTTCCGTTTTTTAATTCCTCTAGATATAAATCATTGCTTAAGCTACAGGTTTGCAGACCTGGGAGCTTAAAACCCCTACCAGTAAGCACAGCTTTATAGACTTGTTATTTTCATTATTGCGTTATAAACAACAGCGTTTGAAGCAGAGTGTAGGTTAAGTAAAAGTATGCTGAGGATTTCAGCTGTTTGCATGTTTGGAAGTGATCATCTTGAAAAGCACAGTAGATTTTGTGGTGTGAAGCAGCCAGATTTGAAACATATTAGCACTGCTTTCCAGATTCAGTTTTAGTTTAAGAAAGGAAGCTTTGTAGGAAGCATAGATGATACTTTTTAGGGATTGCACATTATTGGCTTTTGAACAGGTCGAAAACCTGACACACTCTGTTGAATAGAATTGATCCATTGGAGAAGCTATGACATGAGCGGTCTTAGTTTAGTGTTTCTTTAAAAAACATTATTATTGGCCTTTTCACTTATTTGTCATCAAATACATGAATGACGTATTTCTTTTATGAGAGTATTGAATGGCAATGTTCTCTTAAAGGAAGAAGGAAAATTACTTGATTTCAAATTGCCATGATCAACCATTCCATTTTCCCTATTACTATTTCATCTCTTCTATTTGAAATACTAGGGACCCTCCTTAGGATAAACTTCTATAAGGAATTTAATATCAGTGAATGTAACCATGGATACTGCAGTTAACATTATTATAAGATACAGCTAAGGCTATATTACTTCCTTTTATGAAGTTTAGTTTTTAGTGTGGAATGCTTTTAATGCTCCCATTAAAGAACATCTTCTCCAGCTAAATGTATGAAAGCGCTTTTCTAGTTGCTGATAGATATAGCTGCTACTACTTCTGCTACTGTAAATAACTTAATAAAGCACCTTCACATATGTGGTTTCAATGAATTGCCACAACTCTAAGAGGAATATTTTATTTTGCTATTTAGTACTTAAATGAAGGCTTACAGGAGGCTCTGGGACTTAGATTACATTACTTGTAAGAGGCCAAGCCTAGACTGAAACTGATCTTTTGACTTAAGTTCCCTTTTTCTATATCTTTCCATTACAGCTATTTGAATCCAATAATAATGCACAATATGACATTTAGGTATATTTCACAAAAGAGATGAGGACAAAGATCAGTAATTTGTTGAATTTTATGATAACTTAGGCAATTAAATTAGAAATTAATAATAGTTTTTTAAAATCTAGATTACAATCTACCTTTAAAAAACATTGACTAAGCTGGGCATGGTGTTGGGTGCCTGTAATCCCAGCTACCTGGAAGACTGAGGCAGGGAAATTGCTTGAATCAGTAAGTGGAGGTTGCAGTGAACTGAGATCATGCCACTGCACTCCAGCCTGGATGACAGCGTGAGACTCAGTCTCAAAAATAATAATAATAAAATAAATGTTGACTGTGTATATTGCACAATATGTGATAATCCTTGTGAGAAATAGCAAATTTTAAGTCACATCCATAACATCAAAGAGCATACAGTCTTATTGGAATAGATAGAAGTCAAAAACATTTAGAAAAAAAGAAAAAAACAAGTTGAGGTAATTTTTAACATAATATTAATTCTGTTTTGTAGGGGTTGAAGCATCAGTGACCACATTAGGGAAGAGTGGTATGAAAAAATTGTTTCTTTCTTAGTCCATACAAAAAATCTGTAAGATTTTACCATCGAAAGGTGATCTCCAGAAATGGTTGACTCATATGACATCAGAAGTGTGTTCTTCAAAGTCATTTTCCTTTTTGGAGCTCTCAACTGAGTTACTGCTGCTACTGCCGGCTAAAATGCAGTGCTGTCTTCCACTTTCAAACTCTAATAGAAGTGTGGAGAAATTCTGTTCTTGAATAGTTCAGTGTAGCTCAAGCAGGCCTGAACTTCCAAAAGAATTTATTAAGTACTTAGAAAAACAGGGAAACTAGATGAAAATGTAAAAAATTTCAAACTTACAAACCACAGTTTATAATTCTCCCATAGCTCATTTACTCAGTGGCAAACCCCTGCCCTATTAAACATCACTTTGGAGACACAACTACGACACCTTTATTTCTAAGACCTCATATAATTTTTAGGAACTTCCTACTTCCTTGCTTTTTAACTCCCAGTTTGCTTTTAAACAGAGGAAACTCTTTACAACCCATAAGATTGAAAATGATCTCCTAGGGTCCTTGATGGTGGCAAACTAGAATCTTTATGGAATTCATTTTATGGTCTGAGAGAGGCATTTGTTTTCCTGAGGTGATTCACAAAACTATGGTGACTGACAGGAGGAATAATCTGAATTCAGGGGGAATCAAGTTATATTCTTTCTGGGAACAAAATTATCCCATGATAAGCTTGAGATATAGAAATACCATGTAAGCTATTATGATCTTCCTCCAATAGGAATTACGTATTTCATAAAATCAGGAAACAGAGGAAGGTGCAGTTGTCATATTGTTGGGTCATAGTAAGGGAATAATTTGAAGAAATGTTAAGGGTTTAATATGCTACCTAAGTGATGAAACATTAAAAAGGAAAGATGCTCTGATTTAATCTGATATCTTGAGCCTGTTAGATTTCTTAAAACATAACCTTATTTTGCTAAAACTAAGAACTGTGCCAGCTAATGAACTTTAATCAGCAGATCTCTTAATTAAAAGAATGTGACAAAAGAGAGGAAGGTGGGAGAGGTGGCTTGATTCCAGGTCATCCTTTGTCCCAGGAGGCGTCATGTTGCTTACAACATCAATAAACTTTCTTCTTTAAAAGAATTTAGTCTGCAGGCAGCAAATAAAATTTTATTTTTCCCTCACACATAAACTGTATCCCAGACAGACCACCAGCCTGTAGTTCAAAAAACACCAAAACCAAAAAAAAAAAAAACAAAAACCTCAGGGTTTATTTGATGTTACAGGTCAGAATATCAAAAATCCCATGTGGGAACAAAATTATAAGTGTGTCAACTTCCATTCAAAAAAGTCATTATAGAAATGAGAATATCTCCTTGTTTGTTATTTCGGAAAAGAAAGGGGAATGTTTATCAGGAAATCTTTGAGGATGTCAGGTTATTTGACAAATCGTCTCAAAGGAAGCAATCATAGAGTTATCCCCAAACACAGGCCATGTCACTAAGAAATGGGAAAAGAAATCTGAACCATAGTTACATAGAAAGCAGACTCAGAAACTATATATATCATACAGATTATTTGGGAGAAAGAGTCTTCAACCTGTTAGTCAATCAGCAAATACATATCAAATGCCTACTGGGCTTTCAGAATGAGTATCCATGGTAGTTTAGAGTGTCTGCGCTGTGTCAAGCTATGCGTAAGCATTTCCCATGGATTATTATTTAGTTTTCAGAGTCATAGTGTTAGGAAAGCATTACAGATAAAAAACTTGAAGCTCAGAGGTTAGATAACTTGCTCAAGACCACACAGCTAGTAAGAATAGAATTAGGATTTGAAATCAGGATATATGAGTCCAGGAACTATACCCCTTACTAAGATTTACTTATCTTTAAATTTATTGTACAACCCAGAAGTTCCACCCTTGGGCATCTACCTAGGAAAAAAAAACATTTACATAAATGTTTATAAAGTTATTGTATATAATATCCAAAATTATAGAAATAGTTTAAATTTTCATCAGCTGGTAAATGGGTTAACAACATGTAGTATATTAATATTTTTCACCAATGAAAAGAAATGAACTACTAAAACCTAATAGAAGACAAATAAGCCTCAAAAACATTATGCTAAATGAAAGATGTCATATGCAAAATATCACTGTGGTAGGCAGAATCCTAAGACTGCTATTAAAATTCCTCCTCCTAGTGCACACACCCTGTGTAATCCCCAGCCTTGAGTTTAGAACAGACCAGTGAATATGATGGGTTAGTCACTGCTGTGCTTAGGTTATGTTATATGGCAAAGGTGAAGAGATTATGCAAATGTAATTAGGTTAATCAAAAGGGAAATTACCTGAGTGGGTCTGAGCTAATTCGGTGGGCCCTAATAAAGAGAGTACAGATCTTATGTGAAAAGAGAGGTTTCAAGTGATAGAGATCCTTTTATTGACCTTGAAGAAACCTGTTCTGAGCTGCCTATGGAGGGGACCCTGTGGTAAGGCCCAAGGAGGTAAAGCAGTCTCCAGCGGACAGCCAGGAACAAAGCATGGACTTCAGTCTTACAACCACAAGGAACCAAATTCTTTCAAAAACCTGAATAAATGTGGAAATGGATTCTTCCCTAGTTGAGCCCCAGATACAAACACAGTCTGGCTGAACACCTTGATTATAGCCTGTTAAGGCTCTGAACAGAGGACCCAACTGTCCTGGACTTCTGTCCTACAGAAACTGCAAGGCAACAATGGGTATTGTTGTAAGCTAAGTTTGTAGTAATTTGTTACACAGCAACATAAGTCAGTACGCTGTATATTATGTCATTATATGTACATAAGATATCTAGATGAGGCCTCAAAAACCCTGAGAGAACATCTCTAACTCTGGACAGAGAAACCAGAATAAATGGGCTTTGCTGAAGAGGGTGTGCAGATGTGTTTGTATGTTGCGATGGGAGGTATCTTGTGTATGAATTGACACAATTCTGAGCTCACCACCAACTTGCGCATGCATGGAACAAATCCAAAGAACAATACCAAAGCTTTGGGAAGTAAACAATAAAGTCCAAATTGTAGACCATACTGATGGCACATGCATGCACTAGATCCAAACAGCAGAGTGATGTCAAAGAGAGCTCAACTGCCATTGGAACCACCACCAAAAGCTGTGGCAGAACTGCCTGGGTTGATTGTTTTGCTAAAACAAAAACAAAAGCAAACATCCACCTTTTCCGGAGGTATCTGAAAACTCAAGGGTACGAACCAAAGTCACTCAATATACAAAAACCAGGAAAATAGGCTCAATTCTTATGGAAAACATAGTCAACAGATGCTAACCTTCAGGTGACTCATGTTTTGGAGACCCTTTAAATCATCTACATTGATCATCCTTCATGAAGTAAAGTCTGGGATAAATGGAAACATAAACACTTTCAGTAGAGAAGTAGAATTGTAAAAAAGAACCATGTGAAAATTTCAGAACTGAAAACTCTGTGAGATGAAAATTTACTCCATGGGGTCAATAATAAAATTAAGATGACAGAGGAAAGAGTAGGTGAATTTGAAAACAGTTCAATAAAATCACAAGGCCAATTGAATGAAGATAATCTCAAAAACTTAGAGGGGTCACACAGTCTCAATAAGAGTTGAGGGATGGCTGAGTTATCCTCGGACCCCCGCTAACCTCTAATCACGCGGAGAATCAGGTTGTCAGTTACATCAGCTGCTGATCTCAGCATAGCATGCAGGACCAGGAAGTAGATTGCTTCAATGACTAGAAGACTCTCTAAAGTATCTCTTCTGACTCTTTGAGAGGAGCAGAGTAACAGGAGAGCAATTTTTAAAGAACAGTAAATGAGTGAGCTATTCCAAAAGTCTCTGTGAACTAGCTTTGACAGATGGGATGGATTTAGAATGTGAAGGAAAAAGAAGTGCAAAATGGCACCCAGGCATTAGGTCTGAGCAACTGGTGGGTGTTGTAGTAACATGTGCTGGCTGCAGTGATGATGAAGGCCTGGGAACTTCCTTTACAAAGAAGCAGGGCCGGGTGGAAATCAGTGTTGTATCCCGCCCATGTTAAATTTGAGACGCCTAATAGATGTCAATGTGCAGTTGTCAAATAGACAGTTGGATCCAAAGTCTGTAGCTTGGGGGAAATCTGAAAAAGTGATATAAATCTGAGAATTATCATCACCTAGATGGTGTTTAAAGTCCAGGAAGACAATGTTAAAAGTAGTCTGACAGTTGACAGGAAGAAGACAACAGAAGAACAGTTCTATGGGCAATAGTCAGAGGCCTTGTAAAGAAAAAGGAAACTAGCAAAGGTGTTTGCGTGATAGTATAGCTAATGTCAGTGTATCTTCCCCAGGAAAGGACTTAAAATATTTGAGGTATTTATCACAGTCTGGAGGTAAAACACACTCAGTTGAGAAAAAATTCCATAGGATTGAGAAAATTGAGAATGTTTTTGATTTAGGCAATCTTTTTGGCATTTAAGAAAGGAGAAATGAGGAAAGCATGCTTAGAAAAACTATGAGAATCAGATACTCACATTCTGTTTATTTCCACCAGAACTTGATGAATCTGGGACAAAAGCCTCCAAATTGAACAGCTGGAATACAATATACATCACACACACTGTGGAAGCTGGAGCTCCCATAGCTTTTTATCCCATGTATTAATAAGTCTTGGGGTTGTAAAAAGACAAAATTTAGTTAGGATAATGTTGTGTACTTCTATGTGGGATTATGAATCCTTAATGTTATTGTCTATACTGATGTTTGTTGGACTAGGAAGAGGCAGCTGGCTCTCTGTGGTTTTCACAAGAAGATATCCACCTCACCAGGCTTTCACAGTGAGAAAAAATTTTAAATGCATAAATGAAGATGGATCATTTTCCCAGTCCCATTACTTCTCTTTGTGGTGCTTTTTGCCCTGAGATTACACAAATGGATGGTTTTATGGCCACTGAATGTAGAACAGCTGTAGATACAATATATTATACAACAAGAAATTGTCAGAAATGGGGGGGGTTATAGAAACATTATCTGTCTAATGCTGTCAAGTTCAAATGCTACATGTGTCACCCTACCCCCATACAACACAGACTGGTCATGTAAGTTAGAAATACCCTAGAGCTACTTTTAAATTACAGGCATAACTCCTTAGAATATTGTTGACATTGTGCATTTCTTTTTTTTCTTCCTTTGTTTTGTTTCTTCTTTTTCTTTTTAAATTTAGTTTGTGCTGGATGCAAAAGAAAAGAAGAACTTTTCTGTTATCTTTTGTCATTTTCTGCAGATCTTTTCCCTGAAACTAGGGCAAACTTAGCATGCCCTGGTGTGAGGCCAAGCTACCAGTATATCAACCCACTGCACCAGAGTCATCAAAGATGCAATTTCCTTGCAATCCACTAATTTTCAAAACGATAGAGTTTTACAGTCATTCATAATGAAGCCCCAGGAGCACGAAACAATATTGAAATTAAGCTTAGTGTGTGAAAACATTATGTGCTTTTCTTCCAACCCCTCTGCATTTATGTCTCTGTTCTCTGAGTGATAACACTGCTATAAAACCTCACAGCTACACTGGAGTGTGTCACTTTGCTTATACCTAGGGGTGTGAGGCCCTTGTAAATCTTGGCTCTTCCACTGCTAGGAGCTGATTAAAGTGTGCTGGCTTGCTCTGTGCTTGGTTCCTTCCTGTGTTTCCACTGTCATTGCCAAATACCAGCAGTCACTGACAGGGCTCCCTGGTCTGCTTCTGCCAAGTGAAATATTTTGAAATTAAAAATCTGAAGAAATGGTGCAGTGAGTGCTTGATCAGGTGGTTTCTCCTTAGGAAATTGCTTAATGGGGGAAATGCGGCACAACCTCCCAGTGGCGGCTCCAACAGAACTTGAATTTAAAGAAACAGGATTTCTTTCTTAAACTGGTCAAATATGCTCATGTGCCTCAAAGTGAGGACCTTTGTTTCTTGAGACAGATATTTATTTTGGAATGATCTTTACTGAATTTCTGATTCTAAATGTAATACATGCTTGTCTTAGGAAATGTTGGAGAGTAATACCAAAGTATACAGGAGGAAATAAAAATGATCCATAATCTCTCTAAAATTTTGGTAGTCCTATATCAGTAGTTCCATTCTATCCATTTTAAACTTGAGATGCCTAATAGATGTCAAAGTGCAGATGTCACATAGACAGTTGAATCCACAGCCTGTAGCTTGGGGGAAAGTCTGGAAAAGTGATATAAATCTGAGAGTTATCATCACCTAGATGGTGTTTAAAGTCCAGGAAGACAATGTTAAGAGAAGTCTAACAGTTGATAGGGAGAAGACAACAGAACAACAGTTCTATGGGCAACGGTCAGAGGCCTTGTAAAGAAAAAAGAACTAGCAAAGGTGTGTGCGTGATAGTATAGCTAATGTCAGTGTATCTTCCCCAGGAAAGGACTTAAAATATTAGAGATATCATCACAGTCATACTCAGTTGACACAAAATTCCACAGAATTGAGAAAACTGCAAATGTTTGTGATTTAGGCAATCTCTCTCTCTCTCTCTCTCCTTTCTCTCTCTCCCTCCTTCCCTCTGTCCCTCCCTCACTTGCTCTCTCTGTCTCTACATATATATCTATTTCAATATGCCTAGAACATTTTCCAGGACTATTAAAGGATCTTGAAAGTATGTTAATATTTGTATAATAGTTCATTGCATGAAGTTACCAACGATATAATTTATTTCTTATTATTGAATACTTAAGTGATTTCCTCTTAACTTTACATCATTATAAATTTTAAGCAACATTTTATACATAACTCTTGGTTCACATATGTAATACATTTCTTAGGTTCATTTTCTGGAAATAAGATCACTGAGTCAAAAGATCAAAAAGTTTAGAAGACCTGATATCAAACTACTCTCTAGGAATGCAATAGCTTATATAATCACTAGCGGATAGGGAAGTATACATTCTAACTCATCATTGCCAGCACTCAGTATCATTCTTTAAAAAAAAAAACCTTTGCTAATTTAAAATAAGTTGCTATTATCTTAATCTGTATTTTTATTGCTATGAACCTAAAGCTCTCCACATATTTAATGCCTATTTTTATTTCTTCTGTGAATTATTAACTTATGACACTTATTTTTTTATCTGAGAGTAATTTTTAAAAATTTATCAGAGATTATTATAGATCTCAGCTATACTAGTTTTCTGTTGCTATATTTTTTGTTACAAACATGTTTCCCGTTGTCACTGACCTTTTAATAATAACTATGATTTTTAAATGAGCTGTAATTCTTAGTAAACAAAGTTTTTCTTTCTGAATTCTGTCAAAATTTCATTGCTTTTATGATTCTTAAGTCTTTTTTCCTCTCCAAAATTAGTCTAAAAACTATGCTAATTTGTAAAAATAGCTTTACTTTAAATATTTAAAACTTTTACATTCCTAGGAATTTATTTTGGTATGTGGTATCATGAGAATCCAGTGAAGAATCTCTTCTCTATTAGTCATGCTTCCCTCTGATATTAAAGATACACACACACACACACACACAAACACACACACACACCTTTATAATTTACTTGCTTTACATATATATATACCAGGGCCTATACTGATCCCTGATAAATTTTTAAAAATCACTAACTCTCAAATAGAAAAAAATAAGCAAAGTGAATTATAAGTAGTTTATCATGTCCATTACCAATTCTTGTAAACCATAATATTTTAATATTTTTTGTTAATTTTTTTTGTGTAGTCATACAATCCTATCCTCATTGTTCTGCCATTTGAAAGTTATTACATATGCTTGCCTATTTTTTCTTTTAGATGAACTTTAGGACTATTTTGTCAGGGTTAGAAAGAAAAATGTCATCAGGAATTTAACTGGATTTGCTTTAACACTAAAAGCAGTCCTCCCTTGGCATAGTTAATTGAGATTCATACCAAACAAGGATATTGCTCTCATACACCTAAGTTTTAGTTAACCAAGTACTATGTAGAGTGAGAACTGCCTGTATAACTTAGTTTGTGAATATATTTTTAAAATAAGCTTCTAGTTCAGGAACATTAATCCCCAAAACATTTATAACTTGTGTTCTGTATCCCAAGCATATTAATCAATTAATATTTTCTTTTTTAAGTCTCTCGAGGAAATAGTATTGTATTCCTTATACAGGTTGGATACATTTTAAGATACACCCTAGTTATTTTAAATTTACTTTAAATAAATATTTACATTAGATCATTTAACTGCTTTTTCTCTTAAGTAGAAAAATTACTGATTTTGCTGGATGTTTGCATTGTATCTGATTTCTGTACTCTGCTGCTAAAGTAAAAATAGACCTTTTTATTTTTTTCTATTTATTCCCTTTAGTTATCTGAAAGTATAAGGCAATTATTGGCCACCTCTTACTCTCCAGTGATTTTATTCCTTCTTTTCAGTTCATATCTCACTGTATGGAATTTACCATAATTTTATAACAAATTTAAACAGCACTAGTGATAACAAATATCACTTAGTTGCTCTTTAATTTAAATTGAAGTGTCTCCTGTGTTTCATTGCTGGCAATTATGTTGATTTAAGGTAAATAATCATTTTTATGTTAAATAAGAGTCCCTTTCTTACTACTTTTCTTAGAATTTATTTGTATTTATTTAGTTTTTTTCCTGATACTGAGTCTTGCTGTCACCCAGGCTGGGGTACAGTGACGTGATCTCGGCTCACTGCAAACTCTGCCTCCCGGGTTCAAGTGATTCGCCTGCCTCAGCCTCCTGAGTAACTGAGACTACAGGCGAGCACCACCACGCCCAGCTAATTTTTGTATTTTTAGTAGAGACGGGGTTTCACCATGTTGGCCAGGAAGATCTCAATCTCTTGACCTTATGATCCACCCGCCTTGGCCTCCCAAAGTGCTGGGATTACAGATGTGAGCCACTGTGCCCAGCCTAATTTTTTTTAATTAATTAATTTATTTTTTTTCATAGAGATGAAATTTCACCATGTTGGCCAAGCTGGTCTCAAACTCCTGACCTCAAGTGATCTGCCTGCCTTGGCCTCCCAAAGTGCTGTGAGTACAGGAGTGAACCAGACCTGGCAACTCTTCTTAAGAATTTAATGAGGAGTATTTTTAGAATATTATTGAATATCTTTTAATTTTATTGAGGTTTTAGAATATATTTTCCTTTCAGCTTATTGCTATAGATACAACGGTAATATATTTACCATTACTGAAATTAATTTTGTATTTTGAAGCGAAACCTACTTGGTTGAGGGAGAAAATTCTTTTGTTACACTATCAAATACTTTCCCTAATAATTATTAAGGTTTAAAATGTCATATAGTAATAAGGGAGTTTGTACTATTATTTCTTTTTAATCTATATTTGGTTTGGGTTTTATGATTATACTACTTCTATAAAAATTACCTTTTCATGACTGGAAAATGTTTAAATATGAGCATAATTTCATTTTTGAAAAATATTGTATAGTAATCACGAATAAAGTGCTCTTGCGTAGAACCTTTTTGAAACAATTTTGATAACATGTTTATTTTCTTTCTTGGTTATTGCAGTTTTCTTCTTGTTTCTTTGGCTCATTTGGGGGAGATTTATATTTTCTCAGAAGATTTTCATCTTTGTTGAGACTTATAAATGTAGTGACAAAGTTTGA
This sequence comes from Plecturocebus donacophilus, assembly GCA_004027715.1. Lineage (NCBI taxonomy): Eukaryota > Metazoa > Chordata > Mammalia > Primates > Pitheciidae > Plecturocebus > Plecturocebus donacophilus. The sequence goes on along the minus strand of PVKP010024195.1, from coordinate 17,196 downwards.
TGTCATTACAATAATAGAAAACACCTCCATTTTTAGGACCTGTGTTTAGTGTATACACTTTCTTGCCATTGTAACCTCCTCCCGCACAATACTGTAAGTTATTTCTGCATACCCTCATGGAGTCCCCGGTATTCAGAAACAGGACCTGTCAATTCATGGCACCTGGTGTTACCCTTTGCCTGCCTTGGCCTTCTGGGACTGACAGGTGTGCTCTTGGCCCTTCCTCCCCATTGAATACCACTCTTGCAAAGCCCATTATCTCCTACTAGCCAGCGCCATTTCTCTTGATATTGCTGCTAATTCCCTCTGATCACTAATGCAGATTCAAAAGTTATAGTGTCCTCAAGACACAAAATCATTAGGGGAACTGGAATTTAAGAGGTAACTTCCTATCTTCTTTGGTATTATACTCTTCATAAGGATACCCAGGAAACAGCAGAGAAGAATCTCATTCAAGATGTCTGGGGTGGCCCCCTGACCATTGCACTTGGTTAAGACACCCTCAAAGTAAACCTGAGGCACTGCATGTGACTTCAGTTTGAATTGACACAAGGCTGGAATTGAAGACAAGTCAGGATGAATAAGACCATGCTATACCCAGCAGCAGTTCTTTCTGTTGACCAAGGCTGTGTCAATGGACGAGGCTTGCCTTCCTTTAGCGTGAGTACCTCCTGAAGACACTCCTCAGCTCCCTCTGTAAATAAACTTCTACAATCCTACTGCACCGATTGGCTGAACAGGTCCTATTATTGTCAACCCAGAGGAAAGTAGTCACAACTTGATAGAGAACTTAGCTTCTTCCACTACATGTGACACAGTTTTAGAAAATAACAGCCAAATAACATAAAATGAAATATAAACTTGTAAATACTTATAGACAGATTCAAGAACACAGATGTTTTAAATGTCCATTTAAAAATCAAGTTAGGCACTACATGTGATCCATTCTCTTGCTTGTTATAAATTAAATTACATTTATTTTTACCTATTTTTTCTCCCTTGCATAGATTAGACAAGAATTATCTGTCTTACTTTGTCCTGTTTATATATGCCTTTATGGTTTAATGTATAAGTTTTTTTTTCTTTAATTTTTACTTTATTTGTTTATGTTTTCTTTAAGTGTGCTTTTTTCTCTAACTTGATTTTTTTTTTTTTTTTTTTAGATGAAGTCTTACCCTGTGCCTCAGGCTGGAGTGCAGTGGATGATCTCAGCTCACTGCAGCCTCCGCTTCCTGGGTTCGAGTGATTCTCCTGCCTCAGCCTCCGAAGTAGCTGGGATTACAGGCACGTGCCACCACACCTGGGTAATTTTTGTATCTTTAGTGGAGATGGGTTCTTGCCATGTTGGCCAAGCTGGTTTTGAACTCCTGACCTTGTGACCCACCCACCTCGGTCTCCCAAAGTGCTGGAATTACAGGCGTGAGTCACTGTGCTCCACTTCTAACTCGATTTTAAATTAGGCATTTAAAACATTTGTGTTCATCAATCTGTCTATAATTATTTATAGATTTATATTTCATTATATGCTATTCAACTGTTATTTTCTAATATTGTGGTTTCGATTTCTTTTCTGACCCACTGTGAATTTAGAAGATGCTATTTGTTGTTGTAGTATTAAGTTTTAAATTTCCAAACAATTATCACTTAAATTTACATGATTAATTCCCAGCATATTCTAGTCTGTGAACGTATGTGTCTTGTATATTTTTTTACTGAAAATTTTATTGAGGCTTTTCTTCATGATCTAACACATGATTATTTCTATAAATGTTTAATGTACACTGAAAATAAGATTATTCTCTGTGGAATTTACAGTTTGATATTTTTTTGAGTATCCATTAATTCAATTCTTATTTATTAGTGTATTAAAATACCTAAGTCATTGTTTTGAACACTTGAAATATCAAAAACTCAAATGAATATTTAGGAGTTCTACTGTAATGACATTATAGCTCTCTTACCTATCTAAGAATTTTGGATTTAAAATTACAGAGCTAATTAGCAATCAGGGCCATGATTTACCTTTTAGGGATATGGAATGATTCATTTTTTTCTTTTTGCCTCAAAGTCTATTTTTTTATGCAATTGGAATTCCCACACATACTATTGTTATGCTTTTGTGAATCTTTTTTAGTATAATAATACCAGATGTAAGTGCAAATTTGGAGAAAAGCTAGAAGAGTTTAAATACTGACTATGCCTCCTTAACTCTCTGTCATTTCTTTATCTGTAAAATGAGTACGTCCGTTAGGATCATTTAGCTGAATCCAACTCAAATGAGTTTGACTTTATTCTGTATAATGCTTAATTTCTTTGAAATTCCTCTTTTGTGTCTCCTCTGTATGTTAGCTTCATCCTCAGACTGGCCTTATGCAAAGCTGCAAGAGGATTATTGCAGTTTAAGACTTAGCATCCATAGACTAATATGTCTCATCTTCAGGAGCAAGAACACTTTATTGGTCAGTCTGATAACTTAATAAAAGTTGGGTCTATTAAGACAGAAAGAGCAGAAATCAACAGCGACTGACAATACCACTTACATATTGGATGAGGGCATCCACTGAAGCAATTAGAAGAGCATTTGGCACATTGCAAGCGCTCAATAAATAAAAATGCTATTATTATTGACCTTTTCATATTGCTTTTTATTTCCTTGAGAGCAGCTTGTATTTGAATTTTAAAAATCTAGTCTGACTCCTGTTCTTTCAATAGAAGAATTTATACTGTTTTCTGGTATTCCCAGAATTTCCATTTACTAATTGGTTCTGTCATCTCATTTTATAAACTGCTGGGCATTCTGTCTTCCTTTACATTTCCTTGGTTCTGTGTCTTTTGCTATCTGAGCTGTAACATTTTCTTATTCCTCGATGATTGTTAAAGTATAGCTGCTAGTTTGTAAATTTCATAGGTGGCTAAATTTAAGATTAAGAACTGGCCTTTGCTTATGAATAACATATTTTTAAAGGTCCATGTACGAATAGAACATAGAGACGTTTATCTCTCTATGTGACATGAAGACAAAACACACTTTTATTTCCCTTCCTCGGCTTCCTGGTATCTGTTCATATGAACCTGGGTAATGGAAGCAAATTGGCAGTTGTTGTTGTTTTTTATGTTGCTTAGCTTATTTTTAAAGATTCACAAGACCATGACCTTCCCATATGTCCTTTGGCCACATCTCCTTGCTGGCCCTCCACACTAGCGTTCTTTCCCACTAGGGAGGGACCAGTGCTTACCTCCTGTCCTCTCACTGCCACGCCACTCAAGAAGATAAAAAATAAAGACAGTTTTCCAACAGGAAACAGTCCAGAAAATACAACTGTACACAATGAAGACAACAGTTTATGTTATTTATTCAGCAGTTTGCTCACATGTTTTCAGAGGCCTTAATTTCACAAAAAACCATGACTTTCCCTTCAGTACACAAATGGTCTGGTAAAATTATTTCCCCAAGACAAAAGAATCATCTTATTTCCAATATGAACTTAAGGATGTACGTTAAGATAAACACAAAAGTGATATTTGGCCTTCAAAATGCAGCTTTCCTTCTCATTGTTTCTACTTGAATGTGTGAGTGTATAGTTCAAATATGGTCCCCTATGAAAGTGAGGAGGAGATGATTTTTAAAAAATCATCAAAGAGGGCCGCCTTATCATTTCATTCTATAAGTGCCAAAGTCCGGAAACTAAGAAGACACAATGAGGCGGGGTGTCCTTAGGAAGTCTCCCACACAGTAGGTAAGACAGGACATTCATGCCATGGCCTCAATTTCTGAATTCTGAAGAAATTTAGAATTTAAGAGTGGTGAGAAATCAGGGAGATGGAGGAAAAATCAGACATTTTGGAAGCAGCCAAGCTGGTGGTCATATAGCAGGATTTTAAAAGATATGTTTAAAACTGAATTTGAATGTAGACATTCTTGGTGATCTTTGCACATACACATGCAGGTCCAAGGTAGGTAGCTTCCAACAGAGGAAAAGCAGCATTCAACATGCAATTAAGAATAGAAAGCAAAATGTAAGAGACATTCAATCTTGAGATTTGTATTTAGAAGAAATGTGCCTAGAAGTGGCAGTTGCTTTAAGGAAGGAAACCCAAGATCTAATATAAAGAAATCACATGCCAATACCAGTGGAATGAGTCTCAGATTATTTTGGAATCCTGCCTAGAGAAAACAATCAGCTTATAAATATCACTTTGTTACATTTACTCAAAATTATTCTGTAAACAAAGTTCTAACTTAAATGTCATGCATTGAATGTTTATGTATTTTTGGAAGCCTATGATCATTAATAACATTCACTTGCTAAATTACTTAAGTATAGTTACCTAGTTTCTAAAAAGAATAATTATTCCAAGATAATAAAAGCAAAACTATAGACTTAATTTCACTCAGTTTTTCATGTTTCATATTTGCCTAAACATCTCAAGTAAGCTATTATTTTCTTTTTCCTAATGGGAAAATTTAGGCTCAGGCAGCTTAATGTTAGTGACTAACATGCCATTCAAACCCTGATTTTTCTGGTCAGAGTCCAGTAAGTGTTCATTTTCACTGTATTATACCTAATGATGTCAAAATAGTTCAATGAAAATGATTAGTTTTCCTTAGGAACACATGCATTCCAATAATCATTAAAATAAAACATAGCAGCTACCTACAAATAATCACATCACCTGGGCCCAGACAATATTGATCTCTCACATGACAAAAAAGGCAGGGATTAAAATTACTCAGAAAATCCAGAGTAAGATATCTCATGATATAGCAATCTAGCATGATAAGATATTTAATGATTGAATGGTGTCATGATTGAAAAATGGGTGAAAATTCAGATACAATCTTTTGTGTTTCAATAAAGCTTCTATCCCTATATTTCATCACGTGCCCTTTCTCAGCATTGTTGCAGTTATCATGAATTCTTCAAGGTTACATTGATCACACAGTTGATATTGCTGGAAGGGAAGCTGTGTTTTGAATGTGCAATTTTTGGCTCGTTAATGAAGGAGCTTCTGCAATTCATTGCAAAGGGGCAATGAAACTAAAATCCTACTAATAAGACATTACAGAAATATGAACCTGCTTGACTCTTTAAAAAAAAATCATTGAAAGTGCCAAATATCCTTGACAGTGAATCTGGCATTAATCTAGCTGTTTGCTCTGTCCAGCTCTGCAGTAAATACCTTGGAGGATATAAAGACGTATAAAGTAGGTAGTAAAGAAGCTTACTAGCCAGGAGTGTAAGACAAAAATTAAACACATAAAACAATCATAGAGCAGAGAGTAGCAGTTACAATTAATTGCTCAATTGCTTGGTATGGTTTAGAAGCATATATATAACCCTTGAGAAAAATATGTGTGTCTATATGATATGAGACATTTCTACATATCAGAGTTTCAGAAGTAACATCACTTCTCAAAGAGTTTGTTTATATCAGAGAATTTATTTGCCTCCAAATGAATCAGTTTTATTGTCACCTGAGGAACTGTTGGAAGCAAATAGTCCTTAGAATTGGGCCCAATAAAAATAGTGCTCTGATAAATTTCTTCTGGTCCTTTGGCACAGCTGTTCTGCCTATAACGTGATCAACAGGTCTCATAAGACCATGCTCCAGATCACTCCTCTCCACATCAAAATGGGAAAAGCCTATATATGTGAGGTTGCTTGCTTTGCTCCAACATCAAACATCATGGAAATAATGCATATTTTGAAGAAAGTTTTCTTTTTATGACTGCTGTCCTTATTTACATAACATGCTTTGTGAATGTGCCTGGAATACAGTAGTGTACTCAATAAATATTTAATTGAGGCAATGCATAATGGTAAATAGTATCAGCTTATTTCTGATAATGCTTGCAGATGTGTAGATGCCTTATTATGACAGAAGAAAGGCACTGATAAAATATAGTACCTTGGCTGGGTGCAGTGGCTCACGTCTGTAATCCCAGCACTTTGGATGGCTGAGATGGGTGGATCATGAGGTCACGAGTTCGAGACCAGCCTGACCAATATGGTGAAACCCTGTCTCTACTAAAAATACAAAAATTAGCCTGCATTGTGGTGTGTGCCTATAATCCCAGCTACTCAGGAGGCTGAGGCTGGAGCATCAGTTGAACCAGGAGGCAGAGGCTGTAGTGAGCTAAGATCATGCCACTGCACTTTAGCCAGGGCAACAGATTGAGACAATGCCTAAAAAAATAAAAATGTGTATATATATATATATATATATATATATATATGACCTTGGTTTTTAGAAAGTGATTAAAGTAACGGAAGTTACTAAAGAGATATTATGAGCTGATAATTTTTGAATTCCAACCTTTAAGTCTAAAATGACACAGAAAACTATGATTTCAGAAATGGGAATGATGGTTTATCACTTAATGGGCAAAAAGTCTTGGGGCAGTCCTTGGATTTCTTGTTGATTTGGGTTGTGAATTGCAGAGAACCGAAATCCCATGGATAGTTTCAGAAAGAAATTTATAAAGGGGGATCATGGCTAAGAGGGGATCTGAGAAATATAGCCTTAGGTTTTCCTCTCCTGTGTTCCTGGAAGGCACATGGTTAGTGTATGGAGCATGTGTTGAGTGAGTCAGTCTGTCGGATCTGCTCAAGCACTCCATGCAATACATTCAATTGATCTAAATTTAGGTCAATTAAAAGACTGATGACTAGGAATCATTTATGAGTTGTTTGGGGTTTGGGGTATATTATTCTATAATCTAGCTTTTGCTAACATATAGCAAAAATAAATATTTGAACTTTTGCTCTGTTAAATTCTTTTTAATCTAACAAATACTGGGCAAACATGTAATTTTAGTGATTTGGAGGAAAACAAAGAGAAATCATGTAAACATTCTGCCTTTAAGGTGCTTCCATGGGGAAGATGTTGAATTTTGAGCTTTTTGATAATTAGTCTCGGATGGCTTTGTAGTTAACAGTCATGAACTCCATGACATTCTATTCATACATATTTATTTTGGGATATAGTGGAATTGTTTCCCAGTTAACATCTTATTTTGGATATTAAACCTGGCCAAGGAGATTTGGAAGATAAACAAATGAAGACCATGTTCCCAGACAATAGGTGGTCAGACTGTTTTCAGTGACTTGGTTAAATAGTGAAGTATTCAGTCATTGTGTAGTTTATGTGTGGTTTGGTTGAATTATTATTTACTGAATTTATCAGTTATTAATCACATATGACTGATAAAAAGCAATAAAAATTAAATTTGTCTAGCTGGGAAGTCAATTAGCTCCTGGTCTGAGCTCTAAAACTAACTCCAGATGAATTGCCCTTATAGTAATCAGATTCAGCGTCTCTGGCTGATCTCTATTAGATTCTGGAACATATAGTAGGCCAACTGGGCCATTCTGGGTGGTAGAATGTGGCAAAATAAAATCATAAGCAATGGGCTTTGCCACACAGAGTGCTGAACTGTCAGGCTTTTTCATATTCTGTGTCTCAGGCACCCGCCAAGCAGGAGATTTGCGATGAATAGCACCCATATTGATTTTTCCATAATGGAGTATAAAAGAAAAATGGACAGGTTTTGTTGCAGGTATTTTCATGGGGTACTAAATTGGAGGATTAGTTGCAAACAGCAGTACTGATAAAGTCTGCTGTCCATCTTGATGGTTGGGTCTTTCTATTAAAATGACACATAAATAACCTATTATATCCCCCACCCATGGAAATTCAAATGCACCTGTCAACTTGATAAAGCACTTGCCTGGAGGGAAGCATTGTTTACATTTTCACTCCATTTTTCAGAAAAAGTGAGATTCTAATTATTTCTCCCACTGTAAATTAATGCTGACTATGATGATTAGCATATCTCTGTATTGTTACATCTTTTAGAAAGTTAAATAATAGAACTGATCCATCATGCATTATGCAATGTGTATTTTATGACAGCCTTCCCTGGGCTCGTCCATCTCCTCTCTATATAAATGCTCATTTCTTTTCTCACTTGTGTGCTTTCTGAATCTTTCTGTTTCTCAGCCCTTGAGAAATCCTTGTTGATATCCAGTTAGTTCTAAAACTTTGAACTTTCACCTTCTTTAGTCCACTTTGTTTTTTTTTCCTTTATTGAAAAATTTTTCCTTTATTGAAAATTTATGATTTTCATCTGACAACTACCTGTTTTCAATGAACATATTCTAATATATGATGTTTATTCTTTCCTGTATTTTATGTATTTTATATATATGTGATATGTCATTAGACATGATAGCTCTAATGACATATTGTTTGATTATATTCAGAATTTCTACCTTTTAAGCAATCAGGTTAATTTTCTTCAGAGTAATTCATCTTTTCCCTGTTCTTGTTATCACTTGGTTAATATCTTGATATTTCTTAGTTAACACTTGTAATAATTACATTAAATTATGCACCTCATTTTAAACTCTTACAACTATCCCCAACTTATTACATATATTTCTCCTTTAAGTAATTCTTCTATCTGATCTTTCCCCACACATCCTAATCTCTACCAAGAAAATAATTTCTTCATGGGCAGAAAGCAGATAGAAACACATAGTCTCTATAGATTCCTGTAACAACCCAATAACCCAATAACAGTTACCTATGGTAACTGAGAATATAATGTTAACATAATTCTGAATCCAGACTTTTCTATTGTTTCCCGTATATAGATACTCATTAATATATGTATCAATTGAGTGTTGTATTCATTAAACTCTATATGTCCACTAGATGACCTTGGACTTAAAAGCCTGGAAGATAAAAATTCAAGAGATCAAAATTGCAGCTGCTGCCCATCTTAAGATTCCTGCTTAGCCATGATGAGAATTATGGCTGAGCAGAATGCCATCCCTCTCACACTCTGAGCACAGCCTCACCAGCTATTTTCTTAGTATCTCCAGGGGATGAATTGATTCCCTAGTTGATCTTCCTCAGTTTGTAAACCTCAAGCCAATTTCTAGCTTACTCTTCTCTAATGCTTATTTCTTTCCACAAGTGAATTCCTGCCTAAGTTGAAGATATCATACCAAAAAATCACTGGTAAACCTAAATTGAGCATTTTCAATATAAACAATTTTTAAATCTGTAAATATCCTTCTATTGAGCTGATTTAGCAAAAGCGAAATTAATGGCAATACCCTTTAGCTAAAAATAGTACAGTGATTTCTTAAGTTCATTATTTTCAATGTACAAGTTTTGAAATCAGTTTTTTATAATCATTTTATATATCTTTAAAATGTCTATTCAATTTTCCCATCAATCGATCAAAGGGTACTATTATATTTTCATAGTTTCTATATACTAAATTATTTTAAAAATATCTGAGTATATTATCTGTCAATTGTCTTACTTATAATTCTTTTAGACTATCTTAAAAATTCTATCTGTTACAGTGAAAATTGGTACATTAGTCTTATCTCCCTTCCGTATCCATTCCTGCAAAGGAGATGGGTGGATTAAATGTCCTACTTAACATTTTTGGTTCTTTTAGTACACTTAAGGGCAAAATAATAGGCCTGAAAGAATGAACAGATAATCTGAAAATAACATACTTAGAATTGTGAACTTGTGCCTACTTGATGACCAGACTGTCAATAACAAGTGAAGACGTAGTTTTGATAAATATAGTGATAGAGTATTACTCAAAGGTTTTTAGGTATTTCTAGATGGTTTCAATCTGACATTGCTTGCAATATGGATTAGAGCTTTCTTTAATTACCCAGAAAATAGAGATGCTCTGTTTTGTGTGTGTGTGTGTGTGTGTGTGTGTGTGTGTGTGTGTGTGTGTCAGACAGAAGAGAAAAGAGAGGAGAGAAATAAAAGGAAGGATGCACTGATATTCTACCATCATTTAACCACTGCATTTGTCACTCAGACTCATATCAAGTAACCAAATAAATGGGAAAACCTAGGCAGTGTCACATACCATCATGAGTCACTTGAAATAAACAATCTACAAATCTGACTGGTCCATTCTCTTTGTATAAAGAGAGATGCAAACTCTGTCTAGTAAGTATGCTTCTAGTAGTGCTAGAATACCAACCAGCAGATGAGTTTCATACTAATCAGTAATCTTGTAACAAAAGTTCTGGAAATATGTTTATTTCCTTTAGACACTAAATGAGAAATGCTTGGTCATCATGTTCTGTCATTTGAGGGTTGATTTTCTGGCTGCTAAGGTGGACACATTGATGGGTCATATTTGTTTATTTTGGCATCATACTCTTTCAGGATAAAACAAAGGTGAAGAAAAAAATCTGTTCAGAAATATGTTTATCATGGTTTTTGGATTTATAGGCATTTAAAAGTAAAAATATTAAATTCATGTAATGTGATACTCCTCAATCTTGGATTTCTTATGCATTCCCATTCTAGTACTTGTTCATTACTCTGTATTGTGTTTCAGAAATTGCAATTGTCTTAGAAATAATTGGGTCTAATATGGATGTTCCTTGAGTTACAATGGGGCTATGTTCAGTAAACCTATCTAAATTGAAAATACCATGAGTCAAAAATGAATTTGAAAACACGTAACCTGTTGAACATAATAATTTAGCCGAGCCTACTTTAACATGCTCAGAACACTTACGTTAGCCTATAGTTTAACAAAATAATCTAACACAGTGGCTGTTTTATAATTAAGTGTTGTATATCTCATAATTTATTGAATACTTTACTGGAATGAAAAACAATAGTTGTATGGGTACTCAAAGTACAATTTCTACAAAATGCATATCACTTTCACATCATTGTAAAGTTGAAAATTGGTAAATCAAGCCATCATTAAGTCAGAGACCATATGTCCTTCATTTCATTGGTGAGGAAAGTGAAAAAAAAAAAATCAAGAACTTGGCCAAATGACAAGACTCTAGATCTAGAATTTTATTTTCACAAGTATTTCAGAAGACTGTTCCAGATATCAGGAAGGATGAAAAGCTGCAAACACGAGCAAATGTGTAATCAATGGTTTATTAATATTAACATAAAAATAAATGTTAAAAATAACATCTATATTTACAGAGTTTGTGATCACACTGTGACTATTCAAACAAACAACCTGGAAATTGGGGTTTATATATATCGTTGTATTATCATCTGGCCTCTGTCTGTTTTTGGTTTTTAAGAGAAGCCAGAGGTCATTTGCATCCATTTTCCCTATAAATAATGTGTCTTTTTTCCCTTGGTTGATTTAAATCTCTATTATTTATCTCTAGTTTTCAGCTGTGGCTTCTGATTTGTCAAGGTAAAGTTCTTTGTGGTTTTATTCTTCTTTGCTTTGTAAGAAGTGATCTTCAACATAGTTGGGATGTTTTCAGTCATCATTTATTAAAATATTTCTTCAGTACTAATCTCAACCCCTTTTCCACCTGCAACTTTAATTGCGTTTATGCTACATTACTTAATATTTTATATGCTTCTGGTTTGCTTTTTTATTTTCTTTAGTATTTTTTCTCTGTTCTTCAAAGTGAGTAATTTCTTTTGATCTGTCTTCAAAATCACTGTACCTTTTCTTCGACATCTGCAATCTGTTGTTAAGCCTAGTCAATGAATTTTTTATTTCAGTCATTGTAGTTTTTATTTCTGGAATTTCTATTCAGTTATTTTTCACAATTTTTATTTCTATGCTGAGATTCTTTATCAGTCTACTCATTAGAATCATATATTTTTAAAATTATTTAAACATGCTTTTCTTAGTTCTTTAAACAATTAAAATAGATGCTTTAAAGGCTCTGTTTTCTAAATATAATACCTGAACCATCTCAAGGTTGATTTTTATTGACTGCTTTTTCTCTTGATGCCTCCTTTTACTGATTTTTTTTTTTGTTTGTTTGCTTTTTGGATGTACTGTATCTCATATATTATGTATTTTAACTTATATAAACTCTGAATTCCATTACCTTTCCATGAAGTGTGTTTCTTCTTGTTTATCAGATAGTTAAATTATTGAATGATCACCTTGAACTTCTATGATCTAGATCTTAAATTTCATTAGGATAAAATGGAGGAAAATCTGAGGTATGTCCTAAACTCCTCTAACTTGAGGGATCTCAAGCTCTAAATGCAGTCTCCAATGTAAACCTTGCCCAGGCCAGGTTTAGCCTTTGTTAATGTTAGTCTGGACTGGATCTTGCTTTATGGTGTGTGCTTATTACTCCTAGGTTGTGGACTTCCTTCTGCCTCAACTGGATGCTGGGAATGTCATCAGATATTAATGAGATATCTTTTGTATTAGTCCATTCTCACAATGCTATAAAGACATACATGAGACTGGGTAATTTATAAAGAAAAGAGGTTTAATTGGTTCATGATTCTGTGGGTGATACAGGCTTCTGCTTCAGGTTAAGCCTCAGAAACTAACAATCATGGTGGAAGATGAAAGGGAAGTAAATACACTTTATATGGCCAGCAGGAGAGAGGAGTAAAGGAGGAGGTGCTACATGCTTTCAAATACCAAGATCTCATGAGAAATATATCACAAGAACAGGAAGGAAGAAGTCTGCCCCATGATTCAGTCACCTCCCACCAGGCTTCTACATCAACACTGAAAATTACAATTCAACATGGGATTTGGGTGGGGACACAGAGCCAAACCATATCATTCTACCTCTGGCCGCTCCCAAGTATCATGTCATTCTCACATTTCAAAACACAATCATGCCTTCCCAACAGTTCGGGAAAGTCTTCACTCTTTTTAGCATTAAGTCAAAAGTACAAGTCCAAAGTTTAAACTGAAACAAGGCAAGTCCCTCTTGTCTATGAGCTTGTAAAATAAAAAACATGTTGGTCACTTCCAAGATACAGTGGGAACATGGTCATTGGGTAAATGCTACCTTTCCAAAATGGAGAAATTGGCAAATACAAAGGGGTTACAGGCCTCATGCAAGTCCAAAACCCAGCAGGGCAGTCATTAAATCTTGAGGCTCCAAAATAGTCTCCTTTGATTCCATATCTCATATCTAGGCCACACTTATATAAGAGGTGGGCTCCCAAAACCTTGGGTAGTTCTGCTCCTGTGACTCTGCAGGGCTAAGCTTCCATGGCTGTTCTCAAGGGCTGTCGTTGAGTGCTTGTGGCTTTTCCAGATGCCAGGTGCAAACTTTTGGTGGATCTACCATTCTGGGGTCTATGGCATGATGGCCCTCTATACTCACAGCTCCATTAGGCAGTGCCCCAGTGGGGACTCTGTCTGGAGTCTCCAAGCCCATTTCCCCTCAGCACTGCTCTAGTAGAGGTTTTCCATGAAGGCTCCATCCCTATAGCAGACTTCTGCCTGGACATCCAGGTGTTTCATACATCATCTGGAATCTGGGTGGAAGCTCCCAAGCCTCAACTCTTGCCCTCTGCACACCTTTAGGCTTAACACTACATGGAAGCCATGAAAGGTTACAACTTGTACCCTCTGAAGCAACCACCCAAGCTACACCTTGGCCCCTTTTAGCCAAGGCTGGAGCTGGAACAGCTGGGACACAGGGCATCATCTCCTGAGACTGAGAGAAGCAGGGTCCTGAGCCTGGTCCCTGAAACTGTTTGTCCCTCCTAAGACCTGTGATGGGAGGGGCTGCTACAAAGGTCTCTGAAGTGTCTTGGAGGCATTTTCCCCATTGTGTTGGCTATTAACATTCAGTTCCTCTTTACTTATGCACATTTCTGCATCAGGCTTGAACTCCTCCCCAGAACATGGGTTTTTCTTTTCTACCACATGGTCAGGCTGCAAATTTTCCAAACTTTTATATTCTGTTTTCTTTTAAATATAAGTCCCAGTTTCAGATAATCTCTTTATACACACATATTAGCATATGCTGTTATAAGTAGCCAGAGAACAGGTTGAATGTTTTGCTGCTTAGAAATTTGTTCTTCCAGATACCCTAAATCATCTCTCTCAATTTCAAAGTTTCACAGATCCTTAGAGCCAGAGCGCATGCCACCAGTGTCCTTGCTAAGGCATAGCAAGATTGATTTTTACTCTAGTTCCCAATAAGTTTCTCATCTTCTGAGAACATCTCAGCCTGGACTGCACCATATCAGTATCAGCATTTTGGTTACAATTTAACAATTCTATAGGAAGTTCTAAATTTCCCCTCATCTTCCTGTCCATTTCTGAACCCTCCAAAGTGTTGCAAACTCTGCTCATTACCCAGTTCTAAAGATGCTTCCACATTTTCAGGTATCTTATTGTTTTGTTTTGTTTTTCTGAGATGGAGTTTCGTTGTTGTTGCCCAGGCTGGAGTCCAGTGGTACAATCTCAGCTCACTACAACCTCCACCTCCTAGGTTTGAATGATGCTCCTGCCTCAGCCTCCTGGGTAGCTGGGATTAGAGGCATGCACCACCACACCTAGCTAATTTTGTATTTTTAGTAGAGATGGGGTTTCTCCATGTTGGTCAGGCTGGTCTCGAACTCCCAACCTCAGATAATCCACCCACCCTAGCATCCCAAAGTGCCTGGATTACAGGCATAAGCTACCATGCCCAGTCTCAGATATCTTTATAGCAATACCCTACTTCCCTGCTACCAATTTTCTATATTAGTTTGTTCTCATACTGCTATAAAGACATATTTGAGACTGGGTGATTTATAAAGAAAAGAGGTTTAATCTGCTCACAGTTTTTTGGGTCAAGCAGGCTTCTGCTTCTGGAGTGGCCTCTGAAAGTTACAATCATGGCAGAATTCAACAGGGGAAACAAGCACATCTTTAGAGAGAGTGAAGGAAAAGGGGATACATACTTTCAAACATCCAGATCCTGTGAGAAAACTCTATCACAAGCAAGGGAAAAGTCTGTGCCCATGATTTAATCACTTCCCACCAGACCCCTAGTTCAACACTGGGAATCACAAGTTGACATGAGATTTGGGTGGGGACAAGGAGCCAAACCATATCATCTTTACTCTGGAAGGGTTAGAACTCTAACTTCTCAAGACACTGGTCTTCTCATCTTCTCATAGTACTATGAGAAGCTCCTAGTATCTTTATTCTGCTCTTTACCTCATGACAGCTGCTATTTGATGAGCCTTGTGTGGTCTCACCTTGCACATGGACAGTCTAGCTCTTAGATGCAGACTCACAGAGTAACCTCCACATGTTCTTCTGAGACTGCCAATTTCTTACTCTGAAAATTCCAGCCACATAGACTACCTCAAACTCTGCCTCAACTCAGCATGACCTCAATTTTTTTTTAAATTCCAGCTGTCTGTGTTGTAACTAGGAAATCATCCCGAAGAAGAGAGCTGGATCATCACGTAGTCCACCTTTGGAGTTTCACTTCTCCTTGGGAGTCTTGAAGTGCTTTTTGTGAAATTTCTGAAATCCTGAAACATAATTGTAAACATATATGCACTCAACATTAGAGCACCTACATATACAAAGCAAATATCAACAGAACTGAGGGAGAAATAGCAATATAATCGTTGTAGGAGGTTTAAATACTGCACTTATAACAATGGATAGATCATCCAGACAGAATATAAATAAACAAATAGTGGACTTCAACAACAATATACACCAAATGGACGTAACAGACATATACCAAACATTCCATCCAACAGTAGCTGCATAGCTGCATACACATTTTTTTTCAAGAGAACATGAAACATTCTCTGGAATAGATCATATGTTAAGCCTGAAGAATAAAACTACAATACTAAATCCCCCCATCTAACTGAACAAAGCTCTTCTTTGCCAAGGGGACCCCAGAGAAACCTTAAAAGCTGAATTCCTGACCGTGACAGGATGGGAGGTTAGACATGCCTCATTATACCCACTCTCACTAACCATTATTAGACTTTTTTTCCTAAGGGTTAAACAGAAAGCAGTGCTTTCAAAACACTTGCTGGACTCCCCTTCCCCTTTGTGGTTTTGATACAACTAACCAGCATTCTCTCCTGATAGGAGACCACCAACTATGGACTGGTTCTGGTTGGTTTACAAAGGCTGCACAAGAATGCCTCTGTGTTTACCATTTCACCTTTTGACAAATATGGCATAATTTTACTGTATTTAAATTTTAAGTCTCCAACCCAAAGTGAACATGGGACTATGTTACATGCATGTTTGCTTGCTATGCATGTACATGCCCCACTTTTGTAAATATCCATAACTCTTTCTGTAACTAGTTAAATATGTATACTTAGCCACTCATTTAACATAAATTCCTCTTCTACCATTTTCTCTGTCAAAGTTCTGCTTCTGGTTTCTGCTGGAAGCTATGCTTTTCAGCCTGCAGGATACCCAGCCTGCAGGCTGCAACTCTTTGAAAGAAATAAAGCTATCCACTCCAAATTTATGAACTTCGCCATTCTCCAGTTGAGAGGCCACAAAGCAAGTCTTGCAAGCTTAAGAAGACTGAAATTATATCAAGTATTATTCTGATCACATGATATAAAACTGGAAATCAATAACAAAAAGAAAATTGGAAAATTTACAAATACATAGGAATTAACACATTTCTGAGCAACCAGTGTTTCAAAATAGAAATCAAAAAGGAAATAAAAAAGTATCTCGAGACTAATGAAAATGGAAACACAACATGCCAAAACCTAAGGGATGCAGCAACAGCCATTCTAAAAGTGAAATTTATAGTGGTAAACACTACATTAAGAAAAAAGAAAGATCTCAAATAAATAATCTAGCTTCACACTTCAAGAAACTTAAAAAAAAAAGAGCAAACTAAATCCGAAGTCAGCAGATGGAAGGAAATAAAAAAAATCTGAGGAGAAATAAATGAAATAAAAACTAGAAAAACAGTTAAAAAGATCAATGAAACTAAGAGTTTGTTTATTGAAAGATGAACAAAATTCACAAACCTTTAGTTAGGCTAAGAAGAAAAAAAATAGAATAAAATAATAAATGGAACAAATAAAAATTATAATAAGTAATTGAAATAATATTATAACTGAAAGAGGAGACATTGTGACTGATACCACAGAAATATAAAGAATTATGAGATTACTTATGAAAAAATGCTCATCATCACTGGTCATTAGAGAAATGCAAATCAAAACTACATTGAGATACCATCTTACACCAGTTAGAATGGCGATCATTAAAAAATCTGGAGACAACAGATGCTGGAGAGGATGTGGAGAAATAGGAACACTTTTACACTGTTGGTGGGAGTGTAAACTAGTTCAACCATTGTGGAAGACAGTGAGGCGATTCCTCAAGGACCTGGAAATAGACATTCCATTCGACCCAGCAATCCCATTATT